>WBMY01002490.1:19441-36517 GCA_013397315.1 Donacobius atricapilla
CCCCGCGCCCCCCGCGGCCGGCGATGGTCGGTGCCGTCGCAGCCTCGTTCCGGAGTTTCCCTTCCGGGGTCAGAGGTGGCGGCGGGGCCGGAAGGGGCGCCCGGCGGGACCCGGACCCGGCACCGGGAGGTACCGGCGGCGTCCGGGAGGGGACCGCGGGGGACCGCGNCATTCCCTGCTCGAGAAAGGGCAACGCCGGGAGCACCCCGGGGACCCTTTTGCTGGGCGGAGGGGGCAGCGTGAAGCCCCTCCTTGGCTGTGCCCCGAGGGTTCCAAATCCCGCCCCATATCCCGCCCCAAATCCAGCCCAAATCCCCTTGGGAATGGTCTCTCCCGACCCCCGGGAGCGGCACCGGGGGGGTCACAGCACGGGCGTCCCGGGGGGGCTCCGAGCGCTGAAACCCCCAAACGCTGGGGTGGGCTTTGGGACATAGGGAGGAGAGCCCTGTATTTCAGCCCGGATCTTCTGGAAATGAGGGGAAATACGGGATGCTGCAGGATCCCGCGGCTGGCTCCGGGACAAAGCCGCTTTTCCCGGGGCTCTCTGAGCTTCCCCGTCTCTCCCTGCAGTGCTGGGGGAAAGAGGCTCCCGGGGCTCTCGGTGTCCCCACTTTGCACTGAACCGAGGCTTCTCCAGTGCTCTGCTGAAACTGTTGGATTCTTTCTGGCTCAGTTTCGGATGGAGATTTAGTGTCTGCTTTAATATTGACCTTTTTTTGTGGTTTTGAAGGGAAGCTCAGACACCCCTTAGTGCCCAGTGTGGCAGTCGGGGTCTCCATCCCTCTGGTTCTCCAGGTGTTCTCTCACCTGGCAGAATCCACCCTCTGGAGTATCCCACAGTGATCCCGTGTCCTTTGCCCCTGGGGCGGCTCAGGGGGCTGCAGGGATTTTGGGGGTCCTGGCTGCACGTCCCAGGAGAGGGCATAGGGGAAGGGACAGGAGGAATTGTCACATGAGCGTGGGAGGAAGGAGAAGTGGTGTCACGGGGTGGGAAAAGCTCCTGACTGGGAGATGGGTCATTAATGAGCAAACGGGGCTAATGAGGGGCTGGGGTTGGGACAGCAAAGCAGCTCAGGGAAGGGGTGACACGGGGCTTTGGGGGGGCTGTGGCAGGGTTGGGACTTGGCACAGCCCCTGGGAATGTTTTGGTGGCCAGGGGTTTTGGGGTGGTGGCGCTGGGATGATGATGGCACTGAGCTATGGTGGCACTGGGCTGATGGGGTTTTGCTGGGTCTTGGCGCTGAATATTGGATCAGGATTTAACCACCCACCTCTCCTCCATGTTTGCTTCCTGCTGGGATCTGTGGGATGTGGCGTCACCCTCCTCCCTGCAGCCCCTGTCACCTCCTAATCCCCAAACCAGGAGGTTTCCCCAGCAAAAATCCTTCTCCAGAGTCTCAAAATCCCCATTTTTCAAGTCAGAGAAGCCCAGAAGGGTCCCTGGTGTGTCCCCTGGGCTGTGATCTGTCCCTCGAGGTGTCCACCAGGCTATGATGTGTCACCCAGAATGTCCCCTGGGCTGTGATTTGTCACCCAGGGTGTCCTCCTGGCATATGATCTATCTCTTGGGGTGTCCCCCGGGCTGTGATTTGTCACACAGAATGTCCCCCGGGCTGTGATCTGTCACTTGGGGTGTCCCCCGGGCTGTAATTATCACCCAGAATGTCCCCTAGGCTGTGGTCTGTCACCTGGGGTGTCGCCCAGGCTATGATCTGTCACTTGGGGTGTCCCCCGGGCTCTGGTCTGTCACACAGAATGTCCCCTGGGCTGTGATCTGTCACTTGGGGCATCCCCCAGGTTGTGATGTCACCTGGGGTGTCCTCTGGGATGTGATCTATCACACAGAATGTCCCCCCAGCAGTGTTTGCCCCTCACTGGAATGGAATCCTGGAGTCATTCAGGCTGGAAAAGCCCTCCAAGATCATCAAGCCCAACCCTTCACCCTTAACAGCCACATCACCCCTAACCCGTGTCCCACCCGCACGTTTTTTGAACATTCCGGGGATGGCGATTCCACCAACGCCTGGGCAGCCCCTTCCAATGCCTGATTGTCCTTTCAGTGAATAAATCCCCCCTGATGTCCACCCTGACCCCGTCCTGGCACAGCTCGAGGCCTTTCCTTCCCATCCCTCGTTCCCGGGGAGCAGAGCCCGGCCCCCACCTGAGCCCCTCCTTCCCCGCCCGGGGCTGCCGGAGCGGGATGCGGAGGATGCTGGAATGCATAATGGAGCACCGGGGCGCTCAATAATTCATCTGTCACCCAGGAACTGCCACGTTTCTCCACATCCAGCCCCTACTCCGAGCTCTCAGCTGCTGGAGGGAGCAGCTCCAGTGGAGGGGCGGCGGGGGGGGATTCAAACATTCCTGCTCTGCCCCACGGTGTGGGTTCTCCCTCGGGAATTGGATAGTTTGGGAGGGGTGTGTGTCCAAAGCAGCCAAAACCTCCTCAGGAAGGCTGGGATTAACGATGGATGAGCTGCCCCAGGGTGCTCTGGTGCCGTGTCCTGCCATGTCCCAGCACCCCATTGTGACCCTGCTCGGCATCCCAGGATCGGGCCCCTGGAGCCTCTCCGGGTGATTTTAAAGCGCTGTGAAAGTTGGGGAGGGGCTGCCTAAGTGCAAAGTGCTGTTGGAGGGGAGGAAGAGGCGGCGGCAGCCCCGGCGGAGGGGGATTTATTATTTATCCCTCACAGATGTCCTTAACTTTTGTCACTTCGAGCCGGGCCCGGCGCGCAGAGCAGCTGATCCGAAGTGACAAGGATTCCAGCTCCTTCCCAAGTGCCTCTGAGAGGGACTAACGGGGACTTGACAGGAGTCCAGCTTTGTTCCCTTTCCAGCCCCGGCACTCCCGGGGGTGGGATGCAAAAACCGCTGGCTCAGGGATCCAGACTGCCCCAGATCAGGCTGTGCTCGGCTCCTGCAGGTGCCCCTGGAACACGCCTGGCTTCCCATTCCTTGGGATTTCCACTTCCCACAGGTCTGGGCACAACCTCCTGACCTTTTTTCCGTGGACACTGCAGCCTCCTGAGTGTCACGTGTGGGATCTGTGGTGGACAAACCACACAGAAGTGTCAAGGCAGGAGCTCACACCGCAATCCGGGGCGGTTTTTTTGGAGGCAAAACATCCTTGAGCAGGAGGATTTAGCAGGGAGGGAGTTTGTGGCTGTGCCGTTGCCGTGGGTGACTCGGCGGTGGCGGGGCCAGGAGTGACAGATCCCCGGCCCGACCTGTTCTGGGATCCTCGTTCCGTGTTTGTCCCCGGCGTGTGCTCCCGTCACGCTGCCTTCCCACAGGGGCCTCCTTGTGCTGCGCTGACGGAGAGGAAAAATTTCAATACAATGGTTGGCACAGCTGCAGGAAAACAGCCCTGGCCTTCCAACACCTCACTCGTGCCGGGATCGTGTGCCCGGCACTGCCAGGCGGGGCTGGGACAGGGAGCAGCTCCTTCCCCGCTGCCTCCCTGATCCTGGGACACGGAGCAGCTCCTTCTCTGCTGCCTCCCTGATCCTGGGACAGGGAGCAGCTCCTTCCCCGCTGCCTCCCTGCTTCTCTCCCTGGCCCGGTTGGGCATCAGGCCCATGGTTCTCTCCTGGCTGTGCAGGTTAGGATCTGTTCCAGTGGGATGCTTGGCTCCCGAGGCTTTGCTTTCCTTGCAGATGGAAGGGTGGCTCCATGATTTCAGGGAGTGCTCCCAAAACATCCTCAGACCCCTTTTCCTGTGTCCACAATGTCTCCATGGGGTTTGGGGCCCCTTTTTCTTCTTGCACAGCTTTTTCATGAGGTTTGCAGCTCCTTTCCCTGCTGCCTTGGCATCTCCATGGACTTTGGAGGCCGTTTCCCTACTGCCATGGCATTCAAACCCATCCACTCCCATCCCCTGCCAGGGGCAGGGACACCTTCCACCATCCCAGGTTGTTCCAAGCTCCGTCCAGTCTGGCCACGAACACTTCCAGGGATGGGGCAGCTTCTCTGAGCAACCCGTGCCAGGGCCTGGCCACCCTCACAGGGAGGAATTTCTCCCTGGGATCTGATTTGCTCCTGGGATTATTTGCCCCCAGAGTGGGACAGGAGCAGGGCTGTGGCGAGGCCTGACGGTCCCCTGGTGCGTCCCCGCAGGTGACGCTGCCGTGGCCGATGTCCCCGGAGCCAAGCCCGGAGGATGAGCAAGCCCACGGACCTGCAGCACGACCTGGAACGCAGCCTGCCAGCCATCGCCTCCATCAGCTCCTCCTTCTCCCAGAGCCAGGGCTTCTCCCCGTACTTCTTCTCCCCGGAGAAGAGAAAAGCCATCTCGGATGTGAGGAGAACCTTCTGCCTCTTCGTCACCTTCGACCTGCTCTTCATCTCCCTGTTGTGGATCATCGAGCTGAATGTGAGTTGGAGGAAGCAAACCCGGGAATCTTTGCCCTTTTTAAACTCAGTTCCCTCCGTTAATTGCTCTGTTCCCGCACTCCTGGGACAGATCTTTGTTTGCTGTTCCCAGTGCTGGCCAAGGAGCCGCTGTTCTTTAGTGTAAACTAAAGTCCAGCTCGTTTCCTGCCCCGGGGCTTTGTCGGGGCTGTCCGGGGTTGTTAACACCGTCCCTTTGTTGTGCTGTAACAGGATCCAGGCCCTCTGGAATCACCAAGTGGAGCCAAATTCCCCTCCTGCTCCCCTGGCCTGAATGCAAAGCTCCTCCCCGAGTTTGCTGCCGCCGTGTTCTCAGAGCATGAGAGGAGCAGGGGAGGATTCTCCAGGGACTTCGATCCCAAAATTCTGCTGCTAATCTCTGCTTTGGGAAGCTGGAGGTGCTGCTCCACCTCCCAAGGGATTGTTGAGGGGCATGTGAGCGGTTTGGTTCCCTCCAAAGCGACTCACAAGTCGTGAGTGTTTGCTCTGTGTTGCAATAACAGAGAAAATCCAGTTTATTTACCTCAGTCCCACCACGTCCAAATCCTTCCCTGGGCTATATTTTGTTTTTATTTTCCCTGAACCGGCCCTGGCTGGTTTCAGGTACTCCATGTCCTCCCCTGGAACACCCGGAGCAGAGATGAACAGATAGACCCTGGGCTCTGGCCTGCATTTACCAGCACTGGATCCTGCTGCTCCCTCAGCAGCTCTTATCTCTGCCCTTCTTATCTCTGGGTGTCTGCACTTAACAGACTGTCCGGGCCGGCAGCTCCTCACCCTGCCCAGAGCCCCCTGCTCCCCACCCCCCTTAGGAAAAACCAGCTCCCAGCCAGCATTCCAGCGATGCCAATGGTGTCCTGCCCGCCCAGCTTGGACCCCGGCCCCTGCCCTTGTCCCAGTCCTGTCACGGAGAGGTGCTGGAATTCCAGCCCCCAGGAGATAATCCTGGCACGGTCACCAGGGTGATGCTGAGCGTGGGTCGTGCAGGTAGCCATTAATGAGTGACTAAGTGCTGATATTTGGGCCCCGAGCTGAGATGCTGCATATTTAAAGCCATTAGAGCAGCTTATTTGCCTGGTTATGAAGAGCAACGGTTTGCTATCATGACTAATGCCTTTTTTTTCTTTTTTTTTTTTTACCCAACCGTTTCCTTCGCTGTGAGATAAGCCGAGCAAATTGCCCCTCGTTAAAAGCAAACCATAATTGTGCAGGCTGGGTGCTCTCAGAGCCAGGGAGATGCCTCAGGTGGTTCATCTGCTTGGTGCACAGCCTGTGTTTAAGCTGAAAACAACAACCCCCAAAGCTTTCCCTGTGTCTCGTCCTTCCTGCAGCATCCCTTGGAGTCGGGGTGTGGGGATGAGGCTCTCGGTGGCCACTGAGCAAAGCTGGCCCAAATCCCATGGCCACACGTCAGCGGGAGGCACAGCCCAGCTTTGCCCCCTTTTTTTGCCCCTCTGTTGTGTGTTAAGCCCCCTCCCAGAGTGGGAGGGATCCCTTCCCAATCCCAGTGGATGCTTGTGCTGCCCCTCGGAGTGCCAGGACACCTCTCTGCCAGGGCCTTGCACCCACCAACTCCTTCCCTGCAGCCCATCCACCACAAACATCCCCCAAAAACCATCACCCAAAGCTTTCCCTGTGTCTCCTCCTTCCTGCAGCATCCCATGGAGCCAGGGAAGGGGGGGAAGAGGCTCTCAGTGGCCACTCAGCAAAGCTGGCCTGAGTCCTATGGCCACAGGTCAGCTGGAGGCACAGCCCAGCTTCACCCCCCTCTTTTTTCCTCCCTCTCCCTGAGTTTTAAGCCAGAGCCCTGACCCAGAGGGATCCTTTCCCAGTGGCTGCCCTTGGAGTGCCAGGACACCCTGGCTGCCAAGGACTGGCCCGAGATCCACCAGCTCGTTCCTCACAGCCCATCCACCAGCTGCCGGCTCTGCCAGCTCCCGGCCAGCTGGGCCCCGGCCAAAGCCATAGCCTAAAGGTGAAGCATTTGTTCCAGTTACCTGAGCCCTCCACTTCCTCACAGCCAGCCATTCCAGGCTCCCAGGATTTATGGTGGCCGAAGGACCAGGGCTGTCACACACCCTGGATTATCTCGGGATGAGCTTTTTTCACACTCCTGTCAGTCCCAGAGAGTGTTTTTGCTTCTCTCAGATTCCCTTGCAGCCCGTGGCTGTGCATCCCCCTCTCCTTCCTCTTCCCCTTTGCCAGCATGTTTGATCCTGCTGGTTCCCTTCTTCCCTCAGATTTCCTGGAGCACTGCTGTGAGCTGTGTGAAGCCAGCTGGAGGGAGAAGGGACCCCTCAGTGCTTTGCATGAGGAAGATCCTTAAATCCCCCCAGGTCCTCATTGACCCCGAGAGCCCCCACAGGAAGATGTTCAGTGCATTAGTGAAGGTTCCTGAGGAACATTTTTCCTGTGGTTTTCCATTTTTTCTTTGTCTCCTCCCATTCCTCTGGAATCTGCCACCTGGACGAGGTGGGCAGCAGTGGCAGGTGTCCATCCAGGGGCTCCAGGCTGTGAGGAACTGGTGGCACTGCCTGTGCTGAGCCGAGCATTTGGGTGCTGGAAATCACCACCTAAAGGTGTTTCATGTCCCTCCTGCCCCACCCATGCTCCTCACTATGAATCCTGGGGGGAAACGCGGTGTGAATCCAGGCAGGAAACGTGTGGGATCCTCCCTGGCCCTGTGCTGGCAGAGGGGCTCCGCTGGGCCTGGGGGACCATTTGTGTTCCAGGTGCATTCCCTGACCTGGCCATAACCCCGGGCACTGCTTGGCTCCTTCTCCCATTAGTTTCTTATCAGTGCTCTCAACAGCTTCCTGCTTCCCTGTCTCCCTCAGACCAAGGTGGGCATCAAGGAGAACCTGAAGAATGAAATCATCAGCTATGATTTCAAGACCTCGTTCTTTGATATCTTTGTGAGTATGTCCAGCCTCCTGCAGGGCTCTGGAGCTCAGTGGGGCCGGGAGGGTCCGGGGTCTCCCCTTGCCCACCTCGGTGAATCCCTCCTGGTGCAGCCTTGACCCATCTGTTCCCCGGGAGCTGGCGCCTGTCCCTGCCCTCCCAGCACCTGGCAGGGGGACAAGGGCAGTGACTGGTGTCGCTGGGTGTTTGTTGTTGCAGCTCTTGGCTCTGTTTCGCTTTGTTGTGCTGCTCTTGGGCTATGCCGTCGTCCGCCTGCGCCACTGGTGGGTCATCGCGGTAAGGAGGCACTCCGGCCTTTCCTGTGGGGAGATTTCCCCCTCCTCCTGGAATTCTCCGGGATCTGAGCTCTCTCCACTTATTTTTCAGGTCACTACACTGGTATCCAGTGCCTTCCTGATTGTGAAGGTCATCCTCTCCGAGGTTGGTTTTCCTGGGCTCGCAGGAGCTCGCTTGCTTTGTGATTTCTCAGCGCTGTTTTATTCCCCGTTTGGGTCAATCCCTGTGGTATCTGCTTCTTTCCACACAGCTTCTGACCAAAGGGGCTTTTGGGTATTTACTTCCCATCGTCTCGTTTGTCATTGCTTGGCTGGAGACCTGGTTCCTGGATTTTAAAGTCCTAACTCAGGAAGCAGAAGAGGAACGATGTGAGTATTTTTGCTTCTCTCTGGTAGGAGTTGGACAAATCCAACCAGGCCTGGGTTTGCTGCTGCTCTGGCAGCACCTTGATCTGACATTTCTGGAAAAGGGATCTCCAGGCTGGCTGGGATGGGAAGTGCCTGACTCAGTTCTGTTATGGTCAACAAGTCCCTTCAGGGGAAGAAAACACCAGATTATAAAAAGCATCTTTTAATTGAGGGGAGAAAAACGTGCCAGATTTCTCAATGTCTGGACCCTGCAGCCAGACGTGTTGGAGACAGAGCTCAGCTCTGCATGGGAGAAAGTGTTTGGAGCCAGGGAGGCAAATGCCAGGCAGAACGTTGGACTCCCTGTCCCTGATATCTGTGTTTGGATCTGTCTGGAGCCCTTTCCAGGAGGGCTGCTGGAGTCACAGACACATTCTGTGGCACGGGGTGAGTTATGGGGTGTGAAATTCTGTGGCCTGTGGTCTCTGAGGTCACTGAGCAGGGACTGGGGCTGACCTAACGCTTCACACATCACCCTGTGACTTCCAGGGTCCTTCTAGGGAGCTGGCCTGGAATAGCTGCCCATTCCTATGGCAGCACAAGGAGTTTGTCCCTCTCCCAGGAGCCACTGGCTGGGAAGTGGCACCAAACTAAAAGGGGCATTTGTCAGGCGGGGCTCAGTCAGAAATGCTCTGACTGGAAAGCACCAGAGGATGTTTGGGTCGTGCAAGAAGGCTTTAAGTTGAAAAATGATCAAGTGTTTAATGCCTCTATTGGATTAGGCTCAGGTTCCAAATTGCTTCCAGGGGAAGCTCTTATTTAATTAGATGCTTAATCGCCTTTGGATTATTTGACAGGCAGAAGAGCCCATTGATCTCCGGGGCAGATAAAATGTCTCAGACAAAAGATGAGGCAACAGGAGCTGAGGCTGGCTGGTGTCAGTGGGAAAACGTGGGAAACCAGAGGGTGCTTGGGCAGGGCTGGGGTCCCAGAAGCTGCTAGGTGTTAAATCCTTGCACTCCCATTCCCAGGGTTCCTGGCAGCCCAGGCTGCAGCCTCGAGGCCACTGCTGTACCCCCGAGCCCTCTCCGAGGGACAGTTCTACTCCCCACCTGAGTCCTTCGCAGGTAAAGTCACCTGTGCCATCACCTCACTTCCTGTGCTCATCCCACTGTGGAATTCCTCACCTCCATCATCTCTTCCCCGAGCTCTGCCTCATTATCCCAACCCTTGGGAGAGCCTCCAAGAACTGATGCTGCTAAACAGGGTCCCCTCTCTGCACCTGGGCAGGGGTGGCACTGTCACACTCTCCACATGACCTTTTTATTGGAGCCACCCTCAGCCCCGCGAGCCCGGCTGCAGCTCCGTGGGGAGCTGGAGCCTTGTGTGGGCTTGGGATTAAATGCTCTGAGCTGTGTGCTTGGAAAACGCTGCCCTGGGGTGGGGGCACGGGGGTGGCTGGTCACAGGCAGGTGAGGATAAGGGCTGGTGGCACATCACTGCCCTGTGCCAGCCCTGGAGAGCTCCTGGCATGGGATGGGCACATCTCAGCTGGGTTGTCCTGATGTAGCTGACACCTGGGATGAGCTCAACCTTCCAGAGCATTTGTCCTGGTGTAGCTGAAACCTGGGATGAGCTCAGCTCTCCAGAGCAGGTGTCCCAAGTGTGGCTGACACCCAGGACAAGCCCAACCCTCTGGAACACTTTTCCTGGTGTAGCTGACACCCAGGACAAGCTCAGCCTGCTGGAACACTTTTCCTGGTGTAGCTGACACCCAGGACAAGCTCAGCCTGCTGGAACACTTTTCCCAGTGTAGCTGAGCCCAGCTCTCTGCAGCAGTTGTCCCAGTGTAGCTGACACAGGGATGAGCTCAGCCCTCTGGAATAGTTGTCCCAGTGTAGCTGACACCCGGGATGAGCCCAGTTCTCCAGAGCAGTTTTTCCAGTGTAGCTGACACCTGGGATGAGCTCAGCCCTCTGGAACACTGTTCCTGGTAAAGCTGACACCTGGGATGAGCTCAGCCCTCTGGAACACTGTTCCTGGTAAAGCTGACACCCGGGATGAGCTCAGCCCTCTGGAGAGCCAAGCAGGTGTTCGGGGAGACAGGGCCAGGGGCATCCTCACAGAGCCCTTCCTGTTGGATAAGGGACAGGGATCAGACACTTTCCCCCAGGAGAAGGGAGGGAGGTGGTACCAGTTGGGTGTTCATTAACTGTGAGTTAATTGGTGCTTCCCCGTAGGCTCAGACAACGAGTCTGATGAGGAAGGTGTGGGGAGGAAGGCCTTGACAACTCAGGTAAACAGGGCCTGGCCCTGCCCTCAGCTCCAGGCTGACCTGGGGCTGTAGGAGCCTCCCCAATCTTGTGGTCCCATCAGGTTCTGCTGCACCCCATTCCAGACCCCTCAGCTCTGGGGATGTGTGGCTGAGCCTCCTCTATGCCACAGGGCCCGTGGCATCATGATCACTGCAGGAAGGGTGCTCTGAGCCCCCCAGCTTTATCCCACTTCTCCAGAGCTTTGTGCTCTTCCCTGCAGCATCCCACAGGGATGTGTTCTGGCTCTGCTCCTGCCTGTCTCTCTCCCTTCCCCCTTTCCATCCCTGGTCCTTTGCTCACATCCTGGGATGGCCATCACCTCACCTGTCCCCGTGGCTTAAGGGGTGACCCTTGACCTCCCCAAAACCTGGCTGGGCACAGGCTTTGTGCCCTTTTCCAAGAGATCCTGCTCCTGTTCAGCCCCAGTTCTGGCTCCTCCCGGAAGGAAGCTGCACATCCCAGAGCCCTTTGCCTGCTGGAAACCCTCCTGCTAAGGCAGGAGCAGCTGGTGTGTGGATCCAAGCCAGGGTGGGGAGCGTGACTTGGAGCTCCAAAACGAGGCCTCTGTGACCCAAATTAAGAGATTTCTGATCCCCTTTCCCTCTGCCAGCCCAGGGAGGGGGGAGCAGCCTCACACACACTCCCCGAGCTGCGTGCACGCCCAGCTAATGAAATCCTTCCTTCTTTCCCAGGAAAAGGAGTATGTCCGACAAGGCAAAGAGGCCATGGAGGTTGTGGACCAAATCCTCGCCCAGGAGGAGAACTGGAAGTTCGAGAAAAACAATGCAAGTGTGGTTTTTCCTCCCCAGCTGGCAGAGGGCATGGATGGCTTAGCAAAAACCGGGACAAACGAGGCTTTGGAAACCTCCTTGTGCCATGAAAAATTAACAAGCGTTACAATTACCTGATTGAATTAGGAATCTATTCCAGTTCAGTTAAATGTAAAATCCCCTCTTATTTAATTAGACGTTTAATTGCCTTGCAGTTTGACAGGAGAGGGTCCTTCCCTCCTCCCTCTGTCCGGAGGGTGGGCAGGAGCGGCCAGCTCACCTTTGGGATGCAGAGCCATGGGAAGGAGCAAGGGAATGCTGATCCCACAGCTCCAGCCCTGCCCTTGCTCCATGGCCAGGTGCCTTTGAGCCTGCTGGGGGCCCAAACTGGAGTCTGGGCTCATGTGAGGCACTAACTGCTCTTCCCACCCCCAAAACCATTGGTGTCCACCTTCCCCAGCACCTGGCACCTGGATGGGTGCTGGGGTGTAAATTTGGGATGTGGCTCTGCCTGTTCCAGACTTCTCTGGGGTGCACAGAGCTCTCTTCTCTCCCTGAAGACTGGAGAGTAAGAGGAGGGGTTTGCCCCCAAACCCAACCTTGTTTCATGAGGTTGAAACACGACTGGGAGGGTGCGAATCCTGCAAACTGCTGTCTCATCTGGTGTTTCAAATTCCCCTGTCAAGTGATCCTTTGTCTGATGCCAAACTAGCTGGGCAGATTGTTTTCTTTTTCCAAAGAGGGATGGATTTAAATAGACTAATCAGAGTTTAACACAGGGCTAACGATGAAAGGTTTTCGTGTGCCCGTGCCCGGCCCCTCCGGGGAGGCTCCTCTCAGCCGTAGGTAACACCAGCAGCGCTGGCAGCGAACCCCCTTCGCACCCCGGTGCTGCTACAAAGAGAATGTGACCTTGACGTGGGGTTTGCAGCCTGGCACGGGGCGGATTCTTTTTCTGGCTCATCCCTGCTGCCTCTCTGGATATTGTTTTGTTGATGGAAATTCAGGCATGGCCAACTGAAATGTGCTCGGGGTGGTTTCTGTGCTGAGGTCGCTGCCTGATGTGGGGGGCAGGGGGTGATTGGGGGCTGCAGGGGGTGACAGGAGCCTCAGAGTTTTAGCGAAGTTCACCCTAAATAGAAACAATCCCTTTTACTGATACAAATATAACTTTCTCATCTCTTGCACAGGACTTTGGTGATGTTGTTTACACTTTTGAAATCCCCTTCCACGGCAAGACCTTTATTTTAAAGGTAAGAACATCCTTGGGCCAATTCCTTGGTCTCTTTGGCACGGGGTAAAAGCCACGGCTCAGCTTTCAGGACAGGTCAGGCTGCAGAACACACTCCCTGTGCTTGAGACAGATAAACAGCACTAGGGAATCTCTCCAGGAAAACCCCTTGGCCAGCAGACAAACTCCCCAGTAAATATCCAGGGCCCCAGACTCCGCTGGTTGAGTCGGGAGCAGGTGACTGCAAGACTCGCTTCCAACCCCAGCATCTCGGACTAATCTGACCAAGGAGGCTAATTGGAACTAATTGCCAGCAAGGCCAGGGCTGAGCGTGCGTCTGCTGCTGCCTGGCACCGGGCAGAGCTGCTCGGAAGTGCCTTGCTCCGTGCCCTCTCCCAAGCTGGAGTGGCTTGGCTGGGAACCACGCTTTAATGAAGCGTCGGTGCTGCCGTGGCTTTTCTTTGTTCCAGTGCATATGTTGCCTTGCTGGCAGGAGCTGCCGGTGGAGCAGCTCAGTGTTCACCAGCAAAAGCTGGATGGTCCCACTTTACTGCATTAACTGTTTGCCTCCGAAGATCCCCGCTCCCGTGGGGACTGGGGGGAAATGGAATGGACGCCGTGTGTGCTGGAGCTTGGAATGGCTTGGAAAAAAACCAGTCAAAAATGCAACTTCCCGAAGCAATGGTGCACAGGGAAGTGCTGAGGGTGGGAGAGGGGCAGACAGGCAGGCAGAGCTCAGTGACTCCCAGATCCTGAGGTCTGTGTGTCCTCCCTGACCCCACATGTGCCCTCCAGGCCACTGGGAGCACTGGGACAGAAGGGTCACAGCCATGGCTCTGCATGCAGGGGAGCCAGGCTGGCCTTGCCCCTCCCCTCCCGTGTGATCCCACTTGTCCTTTGTGTTTTGCCCTGTTTTCCTTAAAAATAATCCCCCCCAAGGGAAGCAGAGGGGCTGGCTGACTGCTCTGGCTCTGTCCTCAGGCTTTCCTGCAGTGCTCTCCTGAAATGGTTTACCAGGAGGTGATTCTGCAGCCCGAGAAGATGATCCTGTGGAACAGAACAGTGGCAGCCTGCCAGGTGAGCGTGCCGGACAAAGATGGCTTAATCACAGGAGCTCCTTGGAGCGGAGAGCTGGAGCTTCCCCATCCAACACAGGCTGCTGGCGGAGCCTGAGCCGAGCTGGATCCCAGTCACCGAGGCGTTAAATCTCCGCCGCTCATCCGTGCGCTCCGCGCGCTCCGCGGCAGCCGGCTGCACGCCTGTGCCCGGCCAAGAGCCCGAGAGGTGGGCAGGGACAGGGGCTAGGGCTGAGCCAAACCTGCCTCTGCCTGGTGGGAGGGTCTGGGCCTCCTGGTGGGGAGCTGGAGGTGACACCTGTGCCCCCCAAAAACTCGGGGGACGAACCTGTGCACACGCCACTCATCGTCCTCCACGCCAGAAGACCCTCTGGTCTGATCCTGGTGCTGATTTGGGAGAGGGGCTGTATCCTCTTGGCACAAGAGCTTGGAGGCACAATCTGAGCAAATCTCCCTTCTTTTTATTTATTCCCCTGCCCTTCCCCAGATCTTGCAGCGGGTTGAGGACAACACGATCGTCTCGTACGACGTGGCAGCCGGAGCTGCTGGCGGGGTTGTGTCCCCAAGGTCAGTTCATCCCACACTGCCCCTTAACACCCTCCAAACCTTGGGGAGACCTCTCTGGGGCACTGGGAATGCTCTGGGCTGCTGGGAGCTCTAGTAGGGCAGGTTGGCTCTGCAAGTAACGCTCCCAAGGGCGAGCAGCCCCTGAAATTTCCTCCAGACACTCCTGGCAAGATTCTCAGAGCTCCAAACCTCGGTCAGTCGGGCTCCCAGCTATCGGTGCTTGGCCGTGCTTTGTCCCTGTGTTGACACAGCCCTTCCAGAGCCTCTCCCAGCAGTCCAGAGAGCAGGATCTGCCCCCTCCACATCCCGGGTGTGTTTTTAAGCTCTTCCTTTGCGCAGGGATTTCGTGAACGTGCGTCGGATCGAGAGGAGAAGAGACAGGTACGTTTCCTCAGGGATGTCGACCACGCACAGCCTGAAGCCTCCGCTCTCCAAGTACGTCAGGTGAGAGGCAGGTGCTGTTTTTTTAGCTGGGATCACGCACTTCTCTCCAGAGCTTCAAGGCAAAGAGCCACTTAACTGCAAGCCCTGCTGCCTTCCTGGCAGGATTTGCAGGAAGCTGAGCTATTTGTGGAGCTGAACCTCGCTTCCCTTGTTCGTCTCCCTTTGTTCAAGAAACTCTCTGCGCTGTCAGCGGTGCTGGGGCGTTTACCAGCTCGGGGGAGTGGAGGTGCTGACCAGTAACAGCACAAACCCCATCCCAGTCCCACATCCTGTTTATGTAACAGTTAATTCCCAAACAGGAATTTCTGAGGGGCAGTAAACAGCTGGCGGTGGCTCCGAGCCTCTCACATGCCTTTTGCTCCTTGTAAACTGCTCACTCACCGAATTTGAGGCACTGCGGGATGAAACAAGGATGGACCAGCTCCCAAAATCCCAACAGGGCTTTGGCCTCTCCCCTTCCAAAGGGACAGGCTGGTGATGGATCCCGGCGGGGTTGGGCTCATCAGACAAGGACTCCTTGTTCCTGCCGGGGCCCAGCTGTGCTGCTGTGCGCTCTGACTTTGGTTTTCTCAATAATCTGGTTAAAGTAATTGACATTTTATCTCAGAGCCTCAGTTGGAGCTGCCTCAGTCTATTTAGGAACTGGGGACTTCAGGGCCTGGAAAAATCCTTTAACGAACACACACAGCAAAAATAGCGTGTTGGGAAGAGGGAAGGGAAATCTGTATTTGGGCTGTGTGTGCACAGCTCCCATCTCAGAGACAGATCAGATGGTGCCGAGAAAGATCTGGGGGCTGGAGTGACGAGTGCTGAGCCTGACCTGAGCACGCAGAACTTCCTGGGACCTCTCGTTTGCACCCAGGGTAGTGCCTGGAAAAGCTTCCCGTGGGGAACAGCTGGCACGATGCAGAGGCAGAGCTGCTGCTCCACCGGCAGCCCTGGCACCGGCGCTGCCAAGGCACCTGTGGGAGAGCTGCCGTGCCGCGCTGGCTCGTGTACCTGGAGCCAAGGCACACACCTTCCCGGGCTCCCAGCACCTGCTCCTGCCCCACCGGGCTCTGGCCTTCACTGCCAGGCTCAGCTCCGCGCGGTGCATCCCAGAGCCGCCGAGAATCCCAGCCAGAATTCCAGCCTGGCTCTGCCTCACCCTCTTGGCTTTCCTCCGCAGGGGTGAGAATGGACCTGGAGGATTCATCGTCCTGAAATGTCCCAGCAATGCCAAGGTCTGCACCTTCATCTGGATTCTCAACACGGATCTGAAGGTAAAGCCATTTCCTGGGTGAGGCGGCTGCGTCCCGTCCCCAGCGCGGCTCTCCCCTCTCCCCTGGGATCCAGCAGCCCAGGACCCTGCTCCGGGATCCCAGCAGCCATAGAAGTGACCCCTTAGCAAGCACTGCCCTGAAGGGACTCAGGTTTGGCAAGTGGGGGTTAAACTACTCCAAAATCCCCCTCCTTTCCCAGTGGGAGTTTGGGAAGCTCTTCCTTTCCTGGAAGCTCTTCCTTAATATCTCACTTAGGGGTTTCACCTCTGAGTGCAGGACTGGGGACGAGGAGGTTTTTATCCTCGTTGGTGACCAAAACCGGTTTGAAGCATGGGAAGTTTTGTGCCTGGCCACTCCCGGGAACGCTCCAGAGGGGCAATTCCCTGCTCCCAACCCCCCTGGCAGGACCACAACCACCCAATATCCGCCCCCGGGGGAGTGAAGTGCCCCGGCTCCGGAGTTATTTGTGGAGCTGCGTGTCCTTGCCGGTGTCCCGGACAAAAGGCAGCGCGCGGAGGGACCGGGATGGGGCGGATGCGGGAGCGGAGTTGGCCCCGTTCCTTCCTCCGCGGAAGGTTGACGTGGTAACGGCGCTGCCGCAGCAGCACAAAGGCTCCATTCATCCCTCGGCTGTGCTGCAGCGCTGCGGCCCCCTCCTCTCCCCTCCCCTCCCCTCCNAAACGCTTCGGGAAAGGTTTGGGGAAGCGCCGAGAGCGGGCCGGAGCAGAGCGTGCCCTTCCCGCTCCCTTGTGCCGGGGATGTGTTTTCCTTCCGTGGGTCTGGCGCCCATCACGGGCAGGTTTTTTTTTGGGGGGGGGTGGGTAACAAACCCCCCGTGGTGGGGCTCGGGAAGAGAAGAGGTTCCTTGTGCTTCCCGGGCCGAGCGCTCCCGGCGCCGCCTCCGCCGTGGAAGGAATGCCGAGCTATTAATAACCCCCAAGTGCTCCCACCGCCTTCCCCAGGGGCTCTGCCAGCGCCCAGACCCCTCGGCAGCTCCTCGCTCTTCCCTTTGGCCCTGGATGAGTATTTATAGCCCGTGGCTCATCCTTTCCTGCTCCTTGGGGGAGGGAGGACTCCGCACGTGTGTGTGTGTTTGGGTCCGGAGCTCCTGTCGGGAAGTGCCTGAAATGGCCCCTGGAACGGCGGCCTCGCACTTTCCCTGCCCCTGTGTCCAAGGGAAAACCCGCCCCAGGGAAAGATGTGTGCTGCACCACCCCGGTCCCAGGGGAGGAGAGCGTCCTGTGCCTGCCTGACCCTCGGGATGAGTTGGCCACTCATCCCTCCGTGCCCCTGGAGCAGTTCCCAGCCCTGCCTCAGCTCCCTCCCCCCAGAGACAAGGATTATTATTTTTTCATGGATCTCCCACCACGGAGCTGAGGCCGAGGCGGTGGGGGGTGAGTCGTGCAGGGCTTTTTTAGAGAAATCCAACCACGTTGCAGTTCCTCCCCCGGACTGAAGCTCCCTGAGAGACGCAGCT
>WBMY01002490.1:50575-61642 GCA_013397315.1 Donacobius atricapilla
CCGGTGTGCCCGAGGGCTGCACGGTTGGAAGTGACGGGGCTGCCTCCCCCGGTCCTTCCCCAGTCCCCTCGCTGCCCACTCGGTGCCCCCGGTTCTCCCCGCCGCGGGCAGCTCGACCCCGGTGTCCCCGCGCCGCGACTGCCCGCCAGCACTGGGGGCCGAACTGGTGTGTACTGGGAGGCGCTGGAGCCAAGGGCGAGGCCCGGCCCGCTGCGCCCCGGCCCCCCCGGGGCGGGACGACCCCCGGTGCCGCTTTCCCGGGAGGAATTTAGGCTCCGGTGCAGCCCGGAGTGGGAACCGCACCGCTGCAGCCGATCCCAGGGCTCCTGTGCCGCCCGGAGAAGCGGGGACGGAGGCTTCCAACTTGTGGGGGTCCCCTTCCCGTGGGCATCGGGAGGCTTCGGGGTGCGGGGCAGGCGCGGTGTCCCACGGAGCGGCTGGGTGGGCGGCTGGGTGCGTCCCCGTCGCTCCCATCCACATTCTCGACGTGCCGCACCCAGCCCAGCTCCGGGGGGAGCGGGGAGCCCGGCCCGACAGCCCCCGGGCCTCGGCCAGGAACCGCGGCGGGGCTGGTAGGAACGGGGCCAGCCGGCATGAGGCTGGTGGCCCCAAAGTTGGCACCAGCAGCCCCGAAAGTTGAATCCTGCTGCCTCCCTGTTGGGGGGCAGCTCCAGCACGAGGCGTTTGGGAAGTGAATGCTCGGTGGGACTGAGCCGGTGTGAGGTGGTGGGACAAGCGACGTGAGGACGCGCTGGGTGGCCTCCACTGCTGGCACCCCACGGCTCACTCTGCCTGCAGCGTCTGTGTGGGGCGAGCTCCTGGTTAGGGACACGCCGGTGTCTCCCCGTCCCTGGGGCCGCGCTGGTGTCCGGCAGCCCCGCGGGCACGTGGCCGACAGGCTTTGCCACACGCCCGTGGGCAGCCGAGGCGCTTCATGGTGGCACTGCCCGCTGGAGTGAGCCGGGCAGGATGGATCAGTCACTGCCCTTCCCAGTGCTCAGCCAGGGCCCTGGGCGAGCAGACAAGCTCCGAGGGCACGGAGCCAGGATCCCACCAGGATCCGGCGCTGCTGTCACTTCTCACAGCTGCCCTTTGCCCCGGGGAAGCCCCAGCTCCCCGTGCCTGTGCCACAGCAGGTGTGGGCAGAGACCTTGAGCTTCGGCCGCCCAACAAAACGGCACGTTCCCTTCTGGGGTTCCCCCTGTTGCACAGCCGGTCGGGTGGGAGAGAGCTGGACTCCGCATTCAGGCGGCTTTCTCCTTCCTGGCCATATTTTCCCTGGCTCGGAGGCCTCGGAGCAGGCGGGGGAGGCGAGTGCCAGCCGGGTCTCCTGGACACGGGGCCGCGCCCGCAGCTGCCCAGCACCGGGGGCTGTCACTCAGCCCCCGAGCAGCCGGGGAGCGGCACAGCGAGCCCCCGCCTGACCCCCGTGTGCCCCCGTGCCCCGCGCCGGGATGGCAGCGGCTCAAGGCTGGTGGCTCTGGGAGCGCCACCGTGGTGGCGGCAGGGTCAGCGCCGGGCTGGGTGTCGGAGCGGGGCTGGGCTCTGGTCTGGGGGCTCTCCCCGGCGAGGTGTTGGGGCGCCGGGGTCCGCGGGCGCGCCGNGGCCCCCGCTCCGGCCCCGCGGCTCTGGGGGTCCCAACCCAGCCCCCAGCAGCCCCCGGCCCCCGCCGCGGGCACGGGGCCACACCGCTCCCCGTTGTCCCTCGAGCGGGGGCCCGGTGCCAAAGCGGGAGCAGCTTTGCGGCGTGCCGGGGTGGGAGCCGGGGGAGCCACGATCCAGGACACCCATCGGAAGCTGTTGGGNTGTTGGGAGCAGCCCCGGAGATAAACGGCGGCCGCCGCATCCGCGGCGTTTCCTGCGGGGGCCGGAGCTCGATGTCCCACGGGAGGGGAGGAGGGGTCGGGGACCCGCTGAGCCCCCGCTGTCCCCACAGTCTGCACCGGCACCGACATGAAGCTGCTGCGTCCCTCCAGCCCCGAGAGCCACTACGAGACCCTGCGGCACCTCTACCAGGGCTGCCAGGTGGTCCAGGGCAACCTGGAGCTCACCTACCTGCCCGCCGACGCCGACACCGCCTTCCTCAAGGTGCGCAGCGGGAAAACGCCCCGAGGGCGGGGAAGGACAAGGGTCCGGGCGGCCCCTCACCCGTGTCCCCCCATGCCAGGACATCAAGGAGGTGCAGGGGTACGTGCTGATCGCGGAGAACCAAGTGAGCGGGCTGGAGCTGCAGAGCCTGCGCATCATCCGCGGCACGCAGCTCTTCCAGGACCGCTACGCCCTGGCCGTGGTGGGCAACGCCGGCCCCTCCGGGGCGCCGGGGCTGCGCCAGCTCGGCATGAGGCACCTCACAGGTGGGGACTCCCTGCCTGGGGCTGGCACGGGGTGCTCGGGGCTGTGGGGCAGTGCTCCTGCAGTTGGGAGCTGCCAGCTCCGCTCTGGGGTGGGTGGGCTCATGGGGTGGCGGGTCCCTGTCCAGGTCTGGGTGTTGCTGTGGTGGGTCCCCACCCAGGATTGGGTGCTCCCATAGAGCGTCAGGTCCCTACCAAGGATTGGGAGTCCCCACGGGGCTGCAGGACCCCTGTGTCCCCACGCTGACCCCCCTACCTGTCCCCCCCCAGAGATCCTGAAGGGAGGAGTGCGCATCGAGAGGAACCCTGAGCTCTGCTTCCAGGAGACCATCCTCTGGAGCGACATCCTGCACCGGCACAATGAGTTCCGCGGCGAGATCCAGGTGGAGAACACCCGCACCCGCAGCTGTGAGTGCCCTGGGAGGAGCTGCGGTGCCAGGGAGGGGTCTGGGGGTTCCAGCCCCCTGGCACCCCCCGCTCACGGTTCCCCCGTGCAGGTCCCGACTGCCGGGCACTCTGTGCCGAGGGGCACTGCTGGGGTGAGAGCAAACAGGACTGCCAGACACGTGAGTGCGGGGCCCACAGAGGCTCTGACCCCCCCACAGGGACCCCCAAAGCCCCTGGGAACCCCTTTTCTTCCCTCCATATGCCCCTGCTCCACTGATCCCCACTTGGCACCCAAATCTCTGTCCCAGAGACTTCCTGAACATTCTGCTTGCTCTCCTAAATTGCTGCCCTACTGAGCCCTACTTGTCACCTAGGTCCTGTTCCCAGAGACCCTCTGGACCTTCCATTTGCCCCCCCAGACCTCTGTCCCACTGACCCCTATTTACCACCCTAAATCTTGACCCCAGAAGCACCCTGACCTTCTGTTCAGCCCGCAAATTCTTGTTCCGCTGAGCCCTACATGGCACTCAAATCCTGGCCCCAGAGATTCCCTAAATTCCCTGCTCCGGGAGCCTCCCCATACACCTCAAATCCCTGCCCTAAGGACCTCTGCTTACACCCCAAATCCCAGCCCTGGGAACCCCTGCTTACCCCCCAGATTCCCGCCCCACTGCCCCACTTGGCACCTGAATTCCCACCACCCAGATTTTTGCCCGAGGAGCCCACCTACCCTCCAGCCCCTCATCCTGGAGACTCCCCTCTTGCCTGGATGGGGGGGATCCATGGGGGTCCCCATCCCCAGCGTGTCCCTGTGTGCCCCCACAGTGACCAGCAGCATCTGCCACGGCTGCCCACGCTGCAAGGGCACAAAGCCCACGGACTGTTGCCACGAGCAGTGCGCCGCCGGCTGCACCGGCCCCAAGCACTCCGACTGCCTGGTGCGCACGGGACGGGGGCACCGGGGGCCCTGGGGGGGGAACAGGGCTCTCACACGGCTGTGTCCCCACCCCAGGCGTGCCTGAACTTCAACCGGAGCGGGATCTGCGAGCTGCACTGCCCCCCGCTCGTCATCTACAACTCGGACACTTTCGAGTCGATGCCCAACCCTGACGGGCGCTACACCTTTGGTGCCAGCTGTGTCAGCCAGTGTCCCTGTGAGTGACACCCTGGGGGGGTGCAGGGGCGGCCAGCGTGGCCCTGACCCCCCCTCCTGCCCCCTCCAGACAACTACCTTGCCACGGAGGTGGGGTCCTGCACCCTCGTGTGCCCCCAGAACAGCCAGGAGGTCACAGTCAACAACGTCCAGAAGTGTGAGAAGTGCAGCAAACCCTGCCCGGAGGGTGAGGAATCCCCCCGGAGAGTGGGGGGGCTCTGGGTGCTCTGGGGATATGGGTGAGCAGCCCCCAGGGGCCAGGGAGGGGAGCTCTGGAGACTGCAGGATTGTGGATGAGCAGCTCCTCAATGTCCTGGGGGGATTCATGGGGTTCCCAAGGTTGTGGGTGAGCAGCCCCCCAGTATCTGGACAGGTCTGGGGATGCCAGGGGTGTAGGTAAGCAATCCCCTGGGGGTTGGGGGTACTCTGGGAACCCCAAAGGAGTGGGTAAACAGCCTTCCCCAGTCTTGGGGGGGCTCTGGGGACCCCAGGGATGTGGGTGATCAGTCCTCAGTGAAGCTCTGGGGACTCCAAGGCTGTGTGGGGGTGCTGCTGTGCACTGTGGGGGTACCTCCATGGCTGGTGGGGCAGTGTTTTGGGGGGCTCGGAGGTCCTGGCTGAGCACCCCAGCCCTGCCGTGCCCCCCTCAGTATGCTACGGGCTGGGAGTGGATTTCCTGAAGGGCGTCCGTGCCGTGAACGCCTCCAACATCCAGCACTTCTCTGGCTGCACCAAGATTTTTGGGAGCCTGGCCTTCCTGCCTGAGACCTTTGCTGGGTGAGTGCCTGAACCCCTCCCTGAACCTGCCGGGACCCCCAGTGGGACCCCCCCAACCTCCCTCCCATCCCTGGCAGGGACCCCAGCACCAACACCCCACCCCTGGACCCCAAACTGCTGCGGATCTTCGAGAGCCTGGAGGAGCTGACGGGTGAGAGCTGGGGGAGCTGGGCGGATCAAGGGCTCCAGGTTTGGGGGGGACCTGAGGTGGTGACACTCAGCTCCCCTCAGGCTTCCTCTACATCGCGGCCTGGCCGCCCGACATGAAGNTGACGTGAGAACATGGGGATGCAGAGGGGACCTGGGGCACAGTGGGACATGGGGGGACAGGGGTGGATGCAAGGGGTTGTGGGAACACACGGGGAGACATGGGGACATGGGGGGACACTCTGGGATGAGGGGGGACATGGGGGATGACAGGACACGAAGGGATATGGGTGGGACGCAGGGGAGACGTGGGTGGGAAGCAGGATGCAGGGGGACACAGGGACATGAAGGGGCCCACACGGGGTGCAGAGGGTCACAGGAAGGACATGGAGGACGTGGGGGGACACGGGGACACGCGTGTCTCACCCGTGGGTGTCTCGGCAGCGGCGCCTACTCGCTGACGCTGCGGGACCTGGCGGTGCAGGCGCTGGGGCTCCGGGCCCTGCGGGAGATCAGCAGCGGGATGGTGCTCGTGCACCACAACCCCCAGCTCTGCTTCCTCCAGAAGGTGCCCTGGCACAGCATCTTCCGCAACCCCCGCCAGCGGCTCTTCCAGACCCACAACAAGCCCCCCGAGCAGTGCGGTAAGCGGGGCCCCTGGGGGTGTGGGGAGATGGTGGACCCCCCCTATTGCTGACAGCCCCCCTGGTGCTGATGGTGCCCCTCCTGCAGAGAGCGAGGGGCTGGTTTGCTTCCACCTCTGCGCCCAGGGGCACTGCTGGGGCCCCGGCCCGACCCAGTGCGTGGCCTGCGAGCGGTTCCTGCGCGGCCAGGAGTGCGTGGCCTCCTGCAACCTCCTGGATGGGTGAGTGGAGACCCTGGGGAGTGCCAAACGGTCCCCCCCACACACTGCAGGGTGGGGCCAGAACCCTGTCCCTGCCCCTTTGCCCTGCAGAGCCGTCCGGGAACACGCCAACGGGACGCGGTGCCTGCCGTGCCACCCCGAGTGCCAGCCCCAGAACGGCACCGAGACCTGCTTCGGATCGGTGAGGACAGGGACACACCCTGGGTGGGGCGGGGGGTGCCCCGAGACGCCTGGGTCCCTCAACCCACGCCGATTCCTGCAGGATGCAGACCAGTGCGTGGCCTGCGCCCACTACAAGGACGCCCAGCAGTGCGTGTGGCGCTGCCCCAGCGGTGTCAAGGCCGACGCCTCCTTCGTGCCCATCTGGAAATACCCAGATGAATTCGGCGTGTGCCAGCTCTGCCCCACCAACTGCACCCACTCGTGAGTTAGGGGTCCCCAGCTGGCAAGGGGGTGGCCAGGGGGTGCTGGCAGCTGCAGGGGGCTGCTGACAGCAGGGAGCCGCACCCTGTGTCCTCAGGTGCACGATCCGGGATGAGGACGGATGTCCTGTGGACCAGAAGCCAAGGTAGGATTGTGGCTGTGTTGTGCCACCGCCACTCTGGGTGCTGGGGGTCCCCCACACTGATGGCCTCTTGCCACGCAGCCAGGTGACGTCCATCATTGCTGGTGTGGTGGGGGCTCTGCTGGTCATCGTCCTGCTCCTCATCACCGTCATCTGTGTCAAGCGCCGGCGGCAGCAGGAGCGCAAGCACACGATGCGGCGGCTGCTGCAGGAGACCGAGGTGGGGATCTCCCCGGGGGCAGGAGTGGACCCGCAGTGCCTGGGAGGGACCAGGAGCCTGGCCCCCCTCACCCCTCCATGCCCCACAGCTGGTGGAGCCACTGACACCCAGCGGGGCACTCCCCAACCAAGCCCAGATGAGGATCCTCAAGGAGACGGAGCTCAAGAAAGTGAAAGTTTTGGGTTCTGGTGCTTTCGGCACTGTCTATAAGGTGAGGGGTGGGGACAGCACAGCGGGATGTGACCCTCCCTGCTCTGCACCCCCTCACCTGCTTGTCCCCACCTCAGGGCATCTGGATCCCCGATGGGGAGAGCGTGAAGATCCCAGTGGCCATCAAAGTCTTGCGAGAGAACACGTCGCCCAAAGCCAACAAGGAGATCCTGGACGTGAGTGTGGCCGCGGCACTGGGGGGAATGGGGCTGGCAGCAGCTCCTGCCCACCCTGACCCCCACCCTGAGCCCCCCCTCCTGCCCACAGGAGGCCTATGTGATGGCAGGGGTGGGCAGCCCCTACGTGTCCCGACTGCTGGGCATCTGCCTGACCTCCACGGTGCAGCTGGTGACGCAGCTGATGCCCTACGGCTGCCTCCTGGACTACGTGCGGGAGAACAAGGACCACATCGGCTCCCAGGACCTGCTCAACTGGTGTGTGCAGATCGCCAAGGTAGGACAGGGGACCTGGGTGGCTCTGGGGGGTCCTGGCGAGACCAGGGACAGCTGGACATGTGCCACCTCCAGGGGATGAGTTACCTGGAGGAGGTGAGACTGGTACACCGGGACTTGGCCGCTCGCAACGTCCTCGTCAAGAGCCCCAACCACGTCAAGATCACCGACTTTGGGCTGGCCCGGCTGCTCGACATCGATGAGACCGAGTACCACGCTGATGGTGGCAAGGTAGGGCTTGGGGACTCAGGGACAGCGGTGCTCCCCCCCGGGTGACAGCTGCCCCCTGTCCTGCTCACCTCTCCACCTGCCCTGTCCCAGGTCCCCATCAAGTGGATGGCGCTGGAGTCCATCCTCCGCCGGCGCTTCACGCACCAGAGCGATGTCTGGAGTTACGGTGCGTCAGGGTGTCCCCACCACGGGGGGACTTGGGGGGTCCCAGTGCACTGCTCACCCCCATGCCCATCCCCTCCAGGTGTCACCGTGTGGGAGCTGATGACGTTTGGGGCAAAGCCATACGATGGGATCCCTGCCCGGGAGATCCCGGACCTGCTGGAGAAGGGCGAGCGGCTGCCGCAGCCACCCATCTGCACCATCGACGTCTACATGATCATGGTGAAATGTACGGGCAGGGGACAGGGACAGGGACAGGGACAGGGTGTGGTGTCGCCCTGCTCCTGGCCCTGATGGCACCCGGCTCTGCTCCAGGCTGGATGATTGACTCCGAGTGCCGGCCCAAGTTCCGGGAGCTGGTCACCGAGTTCTCCCGCATGGCCCGCGACCCCCAGCGCTTCGTGGTCATCCAGGTATGCAGGTCCCCGGGGGTCCCACCCCCTCCTCAGTGCCCCGGGGCAAGCACTGACCGGTGTGACCCCCCCAGAATGACCTGGTGGGGCTGCCCGGCTCCATGGACAGCACCTTCTACCGGGCGCTGCTGGATGAGGAGGACATGGACGACCTGGTGGATGCCGAGGAGTACCTGGTGCCTCACCACGGCTTCTTCAGCGCCGACACCTCCACCACCTACCGCAGCCGCATCTCCTCCATGCGGGTACGTGGGGAGGGTTTGGAGGGAGCTCCCAGTCCTGGCACAGGCGTGGAAGTGACCCCGTGCCACGTCTGTGAGGGGCAAAGGGATGGGATGATCCTCGAGATGTGCTCAAGTGCCCGACTCCTTGTCCTCTCCCGCACCCAGAGCACGGCGGAGTCTCCGGCCAAGGTGGAAGAGGGCGAGGGCTTGGCCTCCTTCCCCTTCCCCGCCCAGGGCCTGGCGGAGGGGCCAGAGGGCCCTGTCCCTGAGGCACCAGATGGGGACAAGGTGGCCCTGCAGAGCCCCCCGGGGCGGGAGCCTGGGACCCTGCCCCGCTATAGCGAGGATCCCACCGGGCTGGTGGCCAAGGACGGAGAGGACCCTGAGGGCTTCGCCGTCCCAGCCCCGCACAGCACCATGCCAGGTAGGGAGGGCACGGCCGGACCCTTGGGGCGGTGGTGGGGGGTGTCTGCCTGTCCCACGACCCCTGGGGGGTCCCTAACATGTCTCTCACCCTGCAGAGTACGTGAACCAGGCTGGGGAACGCCCGCCCCGCGCCCCGCCCTCCCCGCCGGACAAGCCCAAGGGGCACCAGGGGAAGAATGGGCTCATCAAGGACCCCAAGAACTCCTTCCCAGGGCCCTTTGGCCATGCTGTGGAGAACCCCGAGTACCTGGCACCCCACGGCCCCCCTGCTCCTGGCCCCTTCAGCCAGGCCTTTGACAACCCTTACTACTGGAACCAGGACCCTCCCAAGAGTGGGGGCCCCGAGGGTGGCCCCGGCACGACGCCCACGGCCGAGAACCCCGAGTACCTCGGCCTGGCCGGCCCCGACACCACGGCCGTGTAGGCGAGACCCCCCAACTTCACTGAGGCAGCTCAGGGAGGGACAAGCCACGGCTGCGGGGCTGAGGGTCCATCCCCTCTGCCCGGGGGTGGCACCGGCCACGGAGGGCTTGCAGAGCCCAGGATGCTGTGGGACAGCGCGGCAGCAAAGAGCGGGGACAGAGGGGTCACCCTCGGTGGCACTGGCGGTGCCTGGAGCAGCCCAGGGAGCTTGGACCCTGCACGGCCCAGAGAAGGACAGACCCTCTGCCATGCCCCCACTCCAGGGCTGTGCCAGTGCCTGGGACACGTGGACTTGCACTGAGGGCAGCTGGACTGAGAGCAGTCCTGGCTGCTCCGGGATTTTTTGGAAGCACCGGGATGTATATTTGACAATTGTACATTGGTTGTTTTTTCTACTCTGGTGGTCTGTTTGGTTCCCCCTTCTGCGTTGGATCCAGCTCTGCCTCCCAAGGACCAGCATGTCATGTCCCTTCCCTTTATGCTTTTTTCCCCTTTTCCTTCTCTTTTTCCCTTTTCCCTTCTTTTCTCCCCTTTTTCCTTCCCCCTTTTCCCTCCTTTTTTCTTTCCCTTTCCCCTTCTTTTTTCCTCCTTTTTCCTTCCCCTTTCCCCTTCTTTCCCCCCCCTTTTCCTTCCCCTTTCCCCTTCTTTCCCCCCCTTTTTCTTTCCCCTCCTTTACATTCCTTTTTTTGTTTCCTTTTCCCCTTCTCCGTTCCCTTTTGTCTTCCCTTTTCCACTTCTTTCTTCTTCCCCCTTCCCTTGCTTTTCCCCTTTTCCTCCTCCACTCCTCCCTCCTTCCCCTCCCTTCTCTTCCCCTCGCCTCTGTCACCCCCCACCACTTGCTTGAAGGATAAAATTCCTGATCCCAGGCAGGATCCAGGACCGTGTCCCACCCCCCATTCCCGAGGGACACCAGAGGAGCCACATTCTCCATCCTTTATTCCACCCAGCCGTTTGCTTTATACACAGTATAGAATAAATAGGGGGGGCCCCCAACCCCGAGGCCAAGGGCAGGGTCATTCCAGGCAGGAATCAGGAGCTGGGAGCCTGGGGATGGGGACGGGGGGATGTGAACACACCTGTGGCCATGGGGCTGGGCCGGGCCTCCCATGGCCGGCCCCTGCCCCGGATTAAACAGTGACAGAGGGACTTTAATCATTAACAAATCCTGGGGAAGTTACAGCCAGTGGATTCCCCCTTGGAATTAAGCTGCTGGGAGCTGCTCCAACACCCAGCCTGGCTCCCCATTCATGGGAGACCCCCAGATTCCCAGGGGGTGAGGGAGGGGAGAGGCCAGCACAGAGAAATGGGGGTGCTGTGGGGACCCCCTGTCTGGGAACTCCCTGTGCCCCCCAGGGAGGTGCAGCTGATGAAGGGGGAAGGCAATGGCAAGTGGGAGACCCCCCCAGGCCACGGCTACACTCCACAGCAGGTCGGGCAGGGGACAGAAGGACCCCCAGTGTCACAACTCTGCCCTTCCCAGCACCACCACGGGGGTCCCCAGGAGGCTCCTGGGCTCCCCCGACATCCCTGGTCCCCCCAGTGCCCCCCAGTCGTGCAGGGATTTAAGGAAGGCAGCAATGGGCAGCACGGGGGGGCCCCGCTGTCCCCGGGGGGCTACAGGATGACGCAGGGGGGGCGGCTGTTGGTGATTTTCTCCAGGGGCTCCCCATTGCGGGCTCTGCGGATGGCCTCGATCAGCTGGGGAGACAGCAGGGGAGGGGTCACAGGCAGGGCTTGGGACACACGGGCACTAGGAGGTGACAGGGACAAATCCCAGCCAGGGCGAGGCTTTAAGAGCAGTCCTGGCTGCTCTGGGATTTTCTGGAAGCACCGGGATGTATATTTGATAACTGTACACTGGTTGTTTTCTCTGCTCTGGTGGTCTGTTTGGTTCCCCCTTCTGTGTTGGATCCAGCTCTGCCTCCCAAGGACCAGCATGTCATATCCCTTCCCTTTATCCTTTTCCCCCCCGACTTTTCCTTCTGTTTTTCTCTTCCCCCCCCCTTTTAACTTCCCTTTTCCCCTCCCTTTCCCCTTTTTCCTTCCCCCTTTCCTCTCTTT
>WBMY01002490.1:71201-114150 GCA_013397315.1 Donacobius atricapilla
CTGGCCGTGCGGCTGGCGCGGGATAAGCAGCGCCGCTTCCGAGGTGAGCGGGGTGGAGGGACCCCCCCAGCCCCCAGGGAGAGCCCGCGGGGGCTGAGCCGCCTGTGTCCCCAGTCATTGCCACCATGAGGAACGTGGGCAGGAGTGGGGCGCTGGCGGCCGCGGCGGGGCCGGCGCTGGGCCGGACGCTGGAGATCAAACAGCTGGACGTGTGCGACGAGGGCTCCATCCGCGCCTGCCTCGACAGCATCCCCGGGCGCCACGTCGATGTCCTGGGTGAGCTCCGGGATTCTCCTCCCACCGTGACCCCTCTGTGGGGACCCTCCATGATGGGGACCCCTGTACTGGGGGCTGTACAGGCAAGCTTGTCCTGTGCTGGGGATCATTTGTGCACCCAACGAGGGAACTCTCTGTGCCAGGGACACCTCATGACCCTGACCTTGTGCACCAGGGACTCTCCATGCCAGGGACCCCCTGCACAGGGACCCTCTGTGCTGGGACGTGCCCTGTACCAGGGACCCTCCAAACTCAGGACATCCCATTCTGGAGACCCTCTATGCCAGGGGCCTCTCATGCACAAGGGACCCCATGACCCCACACACTAGTGACCCCCTATGCGAGGGTCACCCTGTACCAGGGTCCCTGCACACCCAGGACATCCCATGCTGGGGACACTCCAAGAACCAGGGGCAGTCCATGCCCAGGGTGTGGGATGCCCCTGCCCAGGGCACACCCCACTGATGCCCCCTGCCCACAGTCAGCAATGCCGGGGTGGGCATGGCAGGACCCCTGGAGTGCCAGAGCCTGGCAGCCATGCAGAGCCTCATGGACACCAACTTCTTCGGCCTCGTCCGCCTGGTCAAGGAGGTGCTGCCCGACATGAAGCGGCGCCGCGGGGGCCACATCGTTGTTATTAGCAGCATCATGGGCCTGCAGGGTAGGGGAAAACGGGGTGCCCTGGGGGGACCAGCCCCCACCCAGCCCTGACCGGGACTCCCCTACATCCAGGCATCGTCTTCAATGACATCTACTCGGCCTCCAAGTTTGCGGTGGAGGGTTTCTGTGAGAGCCTGGTGGTGCAGGCGCTGCGCTTCAACGTGGCGTGAGTGCAGGGGCAGGCGGCCGTGCAGCTCATGGGGCCGGAGGGTCTGGGGGTGCCCAGTGCCCAGTGCCCCATCCCTGGGCAGGATCAGCCTGGTGGAGCCAGGGCCGGTGATGACGGAATTCGAGACGAAGTTGTACGAGGAAGCCGAACGCGCCGATTACTCACGGACCGACCCCGAGACAGCCGAAATCTTCACCAAGCTCTACCTGAGAAACTCCAGGGATGTGTTCACCAGCCTGGGCCAGACCCCGGAGGACATCGCAGAGGTGACAGTCGGGCAGGGGGCTGCAGTGGGCTGCATCCTGATGGGGCTGAGCCTGGCTGGGAATGGGAAGAGGAATGGTGATGGGATGGGAATGTGGATGGGATGGGATGGGATGGGATGGGATGGGATGGNTGGGTGGTTTGGCACAGCCTGGCACTGCCAGTATGGCACAGACCAGCACCACCAGGATGGTTTGGCACAGCCTGGCATTGCCAACATGGCACAGCTCAGCACAGCCCACCGCCAGGACCTCCACACTCAAGCACTTTTTCCCCTCCACCCTGCAGCACCAGCCCCAAGTGTCCCTGTGGGGGCCTGGCACTCCTTGCTCCCACACCAGGGGGGTTTTGGGGTCCCCAGGAGCAGGATCTCGGGGTGTGGGGGTGAGGGGGGCACCCATCACCATGTCCCCCAGTCTCCACGAGGCCAGTTGAACTGGGACATGTTTTATACCAGTGATAATAAAGGTTATTTTTGCAGAGCTGCTGCCTTGTTCCTTCCCATCCCCAGAGCCCCCCAGTGCCAGTGGCACACGGCTGGCAGTGTCCCCATCTCCCACAGTGTCCCCATGCCCCGCTGTGTCCCCACAGTGCCCCGGGTCCCACACAAAGGCCCCTCTGTGCTCCCCAGGCACCACGTGCGGCTCAGCCACGCGGCCGCCGCAAATCCCCGGGAGGGGGGATTATCCAGGGGGGATTAAGGGCCCGGATTTGGGGGGGCTGGGGCTGGGGCATCTGCTATAAAGGCGGGGGGCTGGGGCGCGGCGGGGAGGCCGTGCCATGGCTCCCAAGACGGTGCTGATCACCGGCTGCTCCTCTNCCACCATGAGGAACGTGGGCAGGAGTGGGGCGCTGGCGGCCGCGGCGGGGCCGGCGCTGGGCCGGACGCTGGAGATCAAACAGCTGGACGTGTGCGACGAGGGCTCCATCCGCGCCTGCCTCGACAGCATCCCCGGGCGCCACGTCGATGTCCTGGGTGAGCTCCGGGATCCTCCTCCCACCGTGACCCCTCTGTGGGGACCCTCCATGATGGGGACCCCTGTACTGGGGGCTGTACAGGCAAGCTTGTCCTGTGCTGGGGATCATTTGTGCACCCAACGAGGGAACTCTCTGTGCCAGGGACACCTCATGACCCTGACCTTGTGCACCAGGGACTCTCCATGCCAGGGACCCCCTGCACAGGGACCCTCTGTGCTGGGACGTGCCCTGTACCAGGGACCCTCCAAACTCAGGACATCCCATTCTGGAGACCCTCTATGCCAGGGGCCTCTCATGCACAAGGGACCCCATGACCCCACACACTAGTGACCCCCTATGCGAGGGTCACCCTGTACCAGGGTCCCTGCACACCCAGGACATCCCATGCTGGGGACACTCCAAGAACCAGGGGCAGTCCATGCCCAGGGTGTGGGATGCCCCTGCCCAGGGCACACCCCACTGATGCCCCCTGCCCACAGTCAGCAATGCCGGGGTGGGCATGGCAGGACCCCTGGAGTGCCAGAGCCTGGCAGCCATGCAGAGCCTCATGGACACCAACTTCTTCGGCCTCGTCCGCCTGGTCAAGGAGGTGCTGCCCGACATGAAGCGGCGCCGCGGGGGCCACATCGTTGTTATTAGCAGCATCATGGGCCTGCAGGGTAGGGGAAAACGGGGTGCCCTGGGGGGACCAGCCCCCACCCAGCCCTGACCGGGACTCCCCTACATCCAGGCATCGTCTTCAATGACATCTACTCGGCCTCCAAGTTTGCGGTGGAGGGTTTCTGTGAGAGCCTGGTGGTGCAGGCGCTGCGCTTCAACGTGGCGTGAGTGCAGGGGCAGGCGGCCGTGCAGCTCATGGGGCCGGAGGGTCTGGGGGTGCCCAGTGCCCAGTGCCCCATCCCTGGGCAGGATCAGCCTGGTGGAGCCAGGGCCGGTGATGACGGAATTCGAGACGAAGTTGTACGAGGAAGCCGAACGCGCCGATTACTCACGGACCGACCCCGAGACAGCCGAAATCTTCACCAAGCTCTACCTGAGAAACTCCAGGGATGTGTTCACCAGCCTGGGCCAGACCCCGGAGGACATCGCAGAGGTGACAGTCGGGCAGGGGGCTGCAGTGGGCTGCATCCTGATGGGGCTGAGCCTGGCTGGGAATGGGAAGAGGAATGGTGATGGGATGGGAATGTGGATGGGATGGGATGGGATGGGATGGGATGGGATGGAACTGAGGATGGAGATGGGAAGGAAATGGAATGGGAATGAGAAGGGATGGAGATAGGGGTAGGATGGGATGGGGATGGGGTGGGACAGGATAAAGATAGGGATAGGATGGGAAAGGAATGGTGATGGGGTGAGATGGGATGGATTAGATATAGGGATAGGATGGGAAGTGCCTGGAGATGGGAATAGGAAGTGAATGAGGAGTTGGGATGGGAATGGGGATAGGAGGGGAATGGGAAGGGAGAGGATGGGAATGTGAATGAGGATGGAGGTGCAAATGGGGATGGGATGCAGACAGGGTTGAAAGGGGATAGGGGTGGGATGGGAATGGTGGTGGGCTGGGGTGAGGCTGCGGGGACAGGAAGGGGACAGTCCCATGCCCACGTGCAGCACACCCTGCGGGTGATCGAGGCGGCGCGGCCCCCGTTCCGGCACCAGACCAACGTGGCATACACACCGATGGCCGCGCTCAAACACGCCGACCCCAGCGGCGCCCTCATCACCGACGCCTTCTACAAGCTGGTGTTCAAGTACCACGCCGTGCTGAGGTTCGGCCTCCGCGCCATCCGCCTGCTCCGCTGGCAGGCACAGAAGGTCAAGGCGGGAGCGCGGCTCCTGGGATTCAGATAAGCCCTTGTGGCCCCTGGGCACTGCCCGGCCCATCCCGGGGGCGGGGGCGACGGGGCCGGGACCCGGGCCGGGTTTCGTTTCCTGTTCCCTACCCGAAATAGCTCCCGCCGCTGTCGCATTAAAATAGGGAGGGTATTTATAACCAGTGCCTGGTGCGCAAGGCAGAGCAGCTTCCTCCGGGTGTGCAGCGGCCGTGACGGGGCTGGGAAGGGCTGGCAGCTGCCCCGTGCCTGCCTCCCGCTCCCCTGGGGCACCTGCACCTCCGACCCGCGGGCATGTGACACCCAGGGGACCTCATCCCGTCCCGCCCTGGTGCTGCATCCTCCTCCCTCCAGGCACTGCTGTGGGCTCGGGAATGTCCCGTGGTGGGGGGTCCTGTGTCACCCCTGTCTGGCTCTGAGCCCTGGGGCACTGAGGCAGCACAGGGGGTGCAGGAGGCGTTGGGAGGGCGGAGAGCAGCGTGTGAGGGGTGTGTGGTGTGTTCAGAGAGGCACGGGGGGGCATTTGGGGGTGCAAAGGGGGTGCAGGGACCGGTGCACACTGGGAGTGGGAGGGATGGCAAAGACTGGGTGCAGGGTGGGTGCAGGGGAGCCCAGCAGCTCACGCTGCCCCAGGGGTTCCCCCCCAGCTCCTGGGGGGTGACGGTGGGGTGGGTTCACCCTGCGCGCTGGCGTGTGGGCACTTTGGCGTGACAGCACCGGGAGGTGAGCGCAGGAGGAAACCGCAGGAAGCCCGGCATGAATCAGCCCCGCTGCTCAGAAACCTTCCTGGCTCCCCCCGCACTCCCCGGCGCACCCCCGGAGCCCTGGAGGGACCCCCGGAGCCCTGGAGGGACCCCCAGCCCCTGGTGACAGGGCTGGATGGAAGTGGCTGCAGCTCCGTGTGCCTCGCACGTGGCCTCTCCGAGCCCCGCCGGCTCCAGGGACCGTGGGGACAGGATGGAGGTGGGGAAGGAAATATTTTTGCATTATCCCCCCTTCTTGCACGAGTTAATGGCAAAGCGGCGGTGGGACCGTGGCCCCGGGGTGATGGCAGCACCTGTGGGACGTGCAGGGGTGACATCAAAGCGGTGACAGTGTCGCTGCCTTCCCCCCCCCTGCGGTTTCTGCAGATTTGACTAACTTTCTCCGCTTGGGGGGCAGGATGGGGGTGGGGGTGACTCTGCCCTGCCCCAGGGAGCAACAAGGGGGGCCCGCGGCACAAAGCCACAGGTGTGGGAAACGGGGCTGAGGGAGGACAGGACCCCCCTCATACACCCCCCAGCCCCACGGGCACCCCCCAGTGCCCAGGGGAGCTGCAGTGGGGCTGGTACTGGGGGAACTGGGGGGAGCAGGATGAGCCCCAGCACTCAGTGCGAGTGGGGGGCAGTGGGGTCTGGGGGGAGCAGTGACAGCCCCAGCCTCGCTCCCTTGCTCAAGGCCGTCCTGGGCAAGGAGAGGGGCGAGCAGGGAGCTGCTGTGGGTGAGGGTATCCCCAAGCGGCTGGAAGCACCTGGATTATGTTTTGAGGCTGAGGAGTATCACCTCCCATCTGGAGCATCCTCCATGGCCATGGAGCACCACTTCGAGCCCAGGACTGTCGCCCCCAGCCCACCATCGCCGCAGGCCCGCGGGTGCCGGGGTGGAGGCGCTGCCGCAGGGGCCGGAGCCGTGCGGGTTGGAAGTAGATTCTTCTAAAAGCAATCATCGGCTGGGACTTTCCCGTCGCCAGCGTGTGACAATTGCCAGCCGCTCCCCGTGTCCTCGATCCCCCGAGGATTTCGCTGCCAGGTGCCGACTCGCTGCCATGCAAATGTGGCGCCAGATATAACCCGGCTGGAGGGGCCGGTTCGGCGGCTCCCCGGGGGCTTCACTTCCCTCCCGGCGCAGCGAGGGGGGCATCAGGCGTGACACAAACCTGCTGCCCCCATCGTGGTGCCCCGGTGACAGTCACGGCCCTGTCCCAGCTTGTGCTGCACCCGCGTGTCTCGGTGAGAGCCCCGGGGCTGCAGGGATCCCCCACGGCGGTGCCAGAGCTGCGGGCATTCCCAGTGCCCCTTCCCGCGGTCGTTCAGCACAGAGGTGGCTCTGCTCACCCCCTGCTCCCCGGATTTGGGGACCCGACCCACGCGGAGGGTGGGAAAACGCCGCCGGGTCTCCGCCGGGCCGGCGCGGGGAGCGTGACTCAGTGCACGGCCGGGGAATTGGGACACGGAGGAGGTGGCGGCAGTGACTCAGTCCTCCCTGTCCCCTCCTGGCACCGCTGGGTTTTGGGTGCGGGACCGCTCCCCGCGGGAGCAGGAGCCGGCCGGGATGCTCCAAGGATGCAGACCAGCACCCGGAAGTTTTATGGGATTTTTTGTGCGTTAGGAAGCGTGTTTCAACACGACGACAGGAGAAACGAGTTCCTCTGTGCTCTATCACGATTACAGCTATCAGCAGATAAGGATCTCTCTGTCACAACAGCAACTGAAGGTTTCTGTACGCCTTTAAAGGGGTTTGGCTCCAGGCAGGAGAAGGCTGAGGGGTTTTGGATCAAGGGACAAACCAGGATGGGAAGATGCCGTAGGACTCGCTGTCCCCAGCCCCGAGCCCCCTCTGTCTCACCCAACCCTCGGAGTCTCCCGGCAGCAGCTGGGGGAAAGACCCCTCAGTGCTTTTGTCGCGCCCGGGCTGGGAAGGAAGTGAAGGGAAAAGAAAAAAAAAAAGGATCCTCTGACTTTCTTCTCGTTTTTTTTTCGTTTCTGTTTCTCAAGCGTGTCCAGCTCTTGCGGCAGAAGGTGTCAGGGGGGAATGAAACAAGTGCGAACAACGTCAGCCTGGTAAAGCAGGTGCTAAAAGGGCCGGGGGGGTTGGTGTGAGCCTCCACCCTCCGCTGCTGCTGCCGGGATGTTTCCATCTGGCTGACACAGCCCCGGCACCCCCGGGAACCACGAGCCCACCCCACAGCCCAAGCGTGCAGCTGAGCTGCCTCCATCCCACAGCTCTCAGGTTAAATCGTTCCTCTATTAACCAAAATTAAGCATTTTCCAGCAGTCAGAGGAGCAGACCATGTTATTTTACACCTCTGACTGTATCAACCACTGAGTAACTGGTTCTGCTGAGCACAGCCTCCCCCATGGCTCGGCACCCCATGGGGACACACCACAGCCAGAGGTGTGCTGCTCACAGGTTCCATCACTCCTGTGGGATTTACAGGTCCCAGGGGTGATGGGCACTGGCAGCTCCAGCCCCAGAGCTCATTCCCACTTCTCAGCCAGCTCTGCTGGTCACTGCCAGCTCTGCTTTCATGGCTAACAGAGTGGACATTTATTTACAAACATTTTTAAAACTTCAGTAAACCTTTAAGCACCAGAGGCTCATTTCTTGTTGCCAAAAGCTCCTTCCCTGAGCCTCCCCTGCCCACTCGTGGGGGATAATTCACCAGTAAATGAAGAACCAAGCGACACAGAAACACCAAGGCACTGGAGAATGCTCCAAACCTGTTCCAGACCAAAATAACCAAGCCAGCAGCAGAATAAATCAGGTTCCCAACCAGTACCCGTGGTTTTCCCACCTGTTTTCCCAGACGAGGTGGTTTCCAGAGCTCCTCCAAGCTCAGAGACCTGCCCTGGACCAACACAGGCCCTCAACATCCAGACACAGCCCAGTGGGATTCCCATCTCCCAAGCCAGCAGCTCTAGGGCAGCACTGTGGGACAGGGGTGAATGATGGGGTGTGAAGGGACAATGCATTCTTAGATGAATCCATTACCCAATCCACCTATGGAAAATAAGATTTTTGGATGGGTCCAGGAGGTATCTCTTTGCAGATTCCTATAAGAACCTGCCTTTGCCTGCCCTCAAGTCAGGACATCGCCATTCTTTAAATAGTTTATTCATTTATTGACAATTCTTTGGTCTTGAAAACTAAGCCATTGAAAAGCAAGCTTGTCACAAAATTGGAAATTGATAAAGACAACCACAATGTCCTAAAAATGTCGGACTTAAAAATGTCAGGGCAGCAGTGGAACCTTCTCTTTGTTCTCTGGGAATTCTCTCACTCCCTTCCCCTCCCTTTCCCTCTCTTTTGTGGACCCAAAAGCTTGGCCCTTGGGGCTGATCCTTGGTGGAACCGCAGCCTCTGTCACAGGAGGAGCATTGGTCACTTTGTGACACAGGTGTTCACTGGGGGAGAGCCAACATGCACCTTTCTCATGATGGTGCTCTGGGAAACATCCTAAACCTGCTTTGGAGCTCCACACATAACAGCAAAAGAGTTCTCAACCCCAGGGATAGCAGGATCCTGGATTAGCACTTCCACAGTGCTCTGGATACTCAGGCACACTGCAGGATGATTTATCCCTCTCCAGACCCACTCTTAGTGGGAAAAATGAATATAAATTCCTTATTTTGTACTTTAAAATACAGGGAGGAAATAACTGAGCCAAAAGAATTCAGAGGAAGGAATGAATTCCAGTATTTCTTGACCCTCAGCTCTCCAGCCTTCCCTCAGGGAAGTGGTTGGATCACCAGGGATAACACAAAAGCAACACAACTCTCAAACCACACAAGAGATGCAGAAAGTCCATCAGAACACTCCTAACTGCAGGATGCAAAAATACTTTGCAAAGACTAAACCTTCACTCAGCAAAGCCGTTACCAAACCCCTCTCCAGCACAGGGACACGGACACAGCTATGGGGCCATGGGGAGATTCAGAGAACTGTTGTAAAAACCAGCTTCAAAGGGATGGCACCTGCTCAGGGTGTGGAGCAGCACCTCCCGAGGGCTGTCCTGGTGCAGGTGTGGTCTCACACACCTGCCTGGGGTCTCACCTGTCCACAGCCAGCCAGGGCCACCCTGTGGGGACACGGATGGCACAGCCACATGTGCTGCTGAGGGAGCAAGGCAGAGGCACAACACACAGCACAGCTTCATCCTCATTCTCGGCACCCATCAGAAAGGAGGAGTTTCCAGCAATGGAAATCGGGATTTCCCCTAGGCCGCATGGATGAGCCAAGGAGTGACCTCACTGGGTATTCCAAAAATATGTACTGCTAAAAAATCCCAACCCCAAATAGGTCTCATTTCTTGTTTTCCTCTTACTGAGTAACTCTAAAGAAAGTCAGCAGTGGGGTAAGAAAAATGAATGTGTGCCACACTCTCATTTGGGCTTAGGGGAAAAGCTTGAAGGAGGAATTAATAATCCCTTCCTTTTCCTGCCCTTGTTTTCCTTCTTTTGGTGATGAGCCACTGGGAGGCCATTGGGATTATAACTGGGAAAAGCTCCTCCAACACAGCTCTGACTATACATCTGAATGAGCAGGAGAATTGGCACGAAAACCTTTTGCGCTGACTTAAAGCAAACTCTATAAAAACAAACACAAGTTAAAAAATTGAAAACATCATAAATGGCTCTGAAGTTTCACAAAAATAAAGTTCATACCAAAACCAGTCTCTGCTCCTGGTGTTTCCCACAGTCCCACTCACCACAGCAGCCAGGCAGAGATGCTACAGAACACTGAATTATTGGGAAAGATGAATTTAAGAAGATGTCACCTCCTTGTGACACATTTAAAACTGGCCTAGAAAAATACTCAAGAAATCTCATTATACTAATTTAAACCCCCACCAACCAATGGAAAACACAGCCTTTGACCTTGGAGAACCGGTCCTTTCACTTGAGCATGACCCTGTGCTCTCCCCGAGCTATGTGAGAGGAGAACTCGTACCGGTCGTGGCTCCGGTAGCCGCAGACGTTGCACTCGAAGGGATCACGGAAGCCGTGGCAGCCCATGTGGATGGTGAACATCACGTAATCCAGGAAGAGCACGCGGCAGTGGTCGCACCGGTACACCCCGATGGCCTCTCCTTCCTTGTTGATGACCTTGAAGGCGTCGCGTGGGCAGATGGTCGGTGGCTTGATGATGTCGTACGGCCTCGGGAAATCCTTCAGGGCCTGGAGGCCGTTGCGGGTCGGGGCTGGGATCGCCTGGCTCTGGTGGAAGGTGGGGTTGGGCCTCTCCTCGTGGTTGCTGTCAGTGTCTGTGGAGTCGTGGCCACTGTTGTTTGGGGAAAGGCCCCTGTCGGATGACAGGCTCTTGTCCCTGAGGTGGCTGTGGCTCTTCTCGGCCTCCAGCACGGCGCCGTTGGGGACGTCAGCGCGGGGCAGCGGCAGCGGGTACAGGCTGCTGATGACCGGCACCATCTCGGCCGTGGGGGCCGGCTGGGCCTGCACCAGCGGGCGCAGGGCCTCGGCCCCGAGGTAGGTGATGGCATTGTTGATGGCCTGGTCCATCATGCGCCCGTGCATCATCTCGCTCTCCTTTTCATACAGGAAACTGGAGTTATAATTGACATCGAAGCTGGGTCGTTTCTCACCTGCAAAAGATGAGAGGCGATAATCCGGGTGGGTAAAGAACTGTTTTAATGCTGTGATGACTTTTCTAAAGGGCAGAAATCCCTGGGAATGGGGCATGGTATGTTCTCTGCTGAAAGACGCTGTTCTTAGACACAAGTAGCTTTTGGGTGGTTTTTTTTTTTTCCCACCCTATTGTTTTAAACCTCTGGCTTAGAAGCAAACTGGTCTAATAGAGGAGGTGGTGAGGGTACTTTCTGAGCAATTCATCTTTACCAAGTCCTTGGACACTGAAGTCAATTTTCCCCACTGTCCTTTGACAACTACAGCTTCCTCTGCACCACACCTGGCTTCTTGTACCTCTACACAGGTATTCAGGTAATCTAATACTGATAGATATAAAGATAGATATAAACCCCCCACCGTCAGGATCACTTGATACAGGGTTAGTGAAAAAAAAATGTTTTCCTCTGAGTGTGCTGGGGCTTGGAAAGCTCTGGACTGGACAGAAGTGGAGGAGAGTGCACCTGAAATTCTGCTCACACCTCTCTGGGCAGCACAGTGCGACTCCTGTTCTCTGTGCGGGCTGCAAGGAGGAAATAAACTGCACCCCAAAAGTACTAAAGGCATTTTGGAGGTGAATGACTAGAAATAAGTAACTGAATTCTGTGGTTACTAAAACCATAAACTTGTTCGTAACTTAAAAAAATACAAAAAAAGACCAGATGAAAGGTTTCACGTGCAAGTGACTCGCAAACATTAGATCCACGAATCTCTTAGTTACGGTAACTCGACTGGTGCAGATGTTTATCAGTCACCTGTCAACACCGTGACTCAATGTGTATGAAACTCGTGGGGTTTCACTGCAGAGGCAGAAAACCAGGAGCTCACGTTTCTCTTCTAAAACACTCCAAAAGGTTAACAAACCGCAAGGGTATAACTGCTTCCAGCCCGCAGCACCATTCGCGTCCAGCTTCACATGGAAGGAAACAAAATGCCACAGGACTTTTGGGTGACTCATAAAACCAGCTCCAGGCAAGCGAAAGATGTGAATAAATTGGAAATTTAAAAAGAAAGAAAAAAAAAAGAAACAAAACCAAAAATAGACATGACCTAAAAATTTTGGTGTTAAGATTGACTGTTGAAAAGTAAGGTTAAAAAACATGATGTATGATCATAGGATTGTGGAATATCCCAAGTTGGAAGGGACCCACCAGAACCATTGAGTCCAACTCCTGAATGATCACTGAGGGTCTTGCAGTGCTCTGTGATTCCACAGTCCTGGTGGATTTTAAGGTCCCCCAGGAAAAGGCTCTGAAGAGGGGCCTGGTGCAGAGGTGAACAGTCAAATGCAGGGTCTGGTGGTCCCTGCCCTTGTGTGGGACTTTTACTGATGCACACGAGGCAGCTACTGGGGATGGAACTGTGAAAAATAAAGTGGGCAAGACTCCTGGTGCTTGTCTGACTCTCTGCAGAGCCCTCCCATTAGAATAAAGGGGTTTTTCTTCCCATCAATAGACTTCATTCAGGGAAAAGAGCCAAACAAAGCTGCCTTGTTAGTGTATATCCCTGTCCCTGCTTCCTGACTAAACGGGACATCAGCACTCATTCCCAGATTTCCCAAGGAATCCCTGCGCTGGCCAGGCAGATCTGAGCTCTGACAGGGACAGGTCAGAAAGGCACAGGAGTCAGACCAAGGTCAGGCAGCCGGCTCCTGAAAGCGTCCTTCCCAAGGATACAGAGGACTGGGGTGGGGATGTTTTCATATGTAATTGTACAAGAAAAATCACAGAAATCCTAGAAAAACAGCAAGTTTCAAAAGTTGGTTATTTTGTGCCTTTAGGTGATCTGTGATAGGTTCTTCAGCTTCTCCACACAACCACCTGTGTGTGCAGCGCCAGTTCATGCAACCCAGCACTAGCACAAATCCCAGAGGATCTGGGCCACACAGGAACTCATTGGCTCACAAAGGAAACCCCAAACCCACTCGTTCTTCACATTAGGCTCATGCTGAGGGGGTGCATCCTGCTGCAGGCGTGTTTAATAAAATACATAAAGGTCAAACTGGTGGTGATTGCACAATGAGAGAGCTGAAAAAATGCTAAAATAGAGGAAGCTAAAGGATTACAAACCCATTTGCAGTAGTATTGCTTTTTGAACCACAGCAAGACGTGTAAGGGCCGAGCCCCACGGGCCCAGTTTCAATCCTGAGCACCAAAGGCACTCAGATGGAGTGTGCTGGTGTGGCTGTGCAGCGAGGTAACCTTTAGAAAGCCACATTGATGCAAAACAAATAAAAAAATGAGACTCATTTTCATAGATGAAAGCCCAGTGCTATCCACCTAACCCACTAAGAGCTCCATCACCTTCAAAAACTGTGTTGGTTCCCTGTGTGGATGGATCCAGCTGCACACCTTTACCTGGACAGATCCAGCTGCTCAGCTTTACCTGGATGGATCCAGTGACACACCTTTACCTGGATGGATCTGGCTGCTCACCTTTACCTGTCTCTGGGCCTGGCGCACCCTGTGCCAGGGGTTTGGCTGCAGCAGCCGTGGGGGCCCTGCCTGCCCTCCCAGCCCACAGCTCTCCCTCCCACATGGGTCCCACTCCGAGGGTGAACTTTATATGGAGCCATAAAAAAAAAAAAAGCACTTGTTACCTTATATAACCCTACAAAGAGCACAAATAAGGCTTCATCAGCACCAATAATATATAACTGCTGAGTAAGGGTTTTCCCTAGGAAACAGGGTTGTACTTCATTTTCTCTAAAGGTAGGCTGATGAAATAAGAGTGGCCAAGAGGGTCAGGTCTTCGCTGAAACCCAGAACCTGCCCAACTAGTATTTAAGATCCCCAACATGCACAACTCTGATCATGTACAATTAAATGCAAAGAAAATACTATGGAAACATCTGCTTGCTTAAATTACCACAAGAAAGGATTCAATATTTTTTAATCATAGACAGATTTAGGAGGATGACTAAGAGAAATCCAATAGTTTTCTGTCTTTAGGCCTTATTCCACACATGAATCCTGCAGGAATCTTCAGCTCCTGCTGAGAAAACATAAACCTTCCTGTTCTTTGCCTGTTCTAGATCCTAGCAGAGAACATTTCAAATACATAGGTACAGAAATGGCATGTGGACACTCATTAAGCATATTTATAAATCACCTACATAAAGACACAAGGCACAACAGTAGCTTCCACCTAGTTTAAGTAGCCAACAGAATAAATTCTTATTTTAATCAACCCCGTACAACAAATCACTAAAACCCATCACGAAAATCAGCGTTACTTTATTCTTTTGTATTAGATCCTAAGCTTGAGCAGGATATTTAAAAGAAGCAGAGGCATTGTACTGTTCGTTACCGACCCACACGTATTTAACTGTTGCAGATGAAAAGGGGTTTTGTTCTTACCAATAAATTTCTGAGGCATTGAGCTTTTTCTCTTTGCCACGTTGCTTGCTAGCCTGTCCAGCACAAGGGCTCTTTCAGTCCCCATCTCTGCCTTGATGTGCCTTGCCTCCACGCTGGCTAGGTTCGAAAATGTGAAAAGGAAGGAAAAAAAAGAGAAAAAAAACCACAACACGTAGGTGAAAAGGAAAAAAAGAAAGATTAAAAAAAGGAAGAGCTGACTGGTTTAATCTCCAGTCGGTCACATAACTGGAGGAAACAGTTTGGAGATATAATGCAAAGTTGGTTTTGCTTTTTCTGTCATTCCTGCTCTCTGGGCACCCGTTGTGGTCAGTGGCAGCACAGCCCTGGGCTCACTCAGGGGGGAGCACAAACCAGAACTGTTGCCAGCGAGAGGAAGTAAATGAACTGGCTGGAAGGTTGGTTAAATTGCAGATGGAGAGAGGAGCTCTGCTGGCCTTTTTTTTATTCTGAATAAGGCTGGGTGACACCTGCACACTCCGTGTTTCGAGCTGCAGTGAGACACTCAGTGCTCTTGCTTAACTTTTCAGATATCAGTCATAGATGTCTTAATGAATCACTAAGAAACTTGTATGATATATATCAGTGTTCCAGTAAAATAATAACAATAAGACCTTTCAAAATTAAAAATTTCAAGCTCTTTTTTTCCCAGGTGTTACTGTCACTTAATAGTTTTCCTAAATGCTACAGCTAAAAGTAACTATGAATTGCATGTGTTTTTCCTCTGTGTTTTAAAGCTTGTTACAACCTCCCAAACTTCTAATTTTTGGAAGGGTACCTGTGCCCTGTGGTGACTCCCTGAGGATCGGGCCAGTGAAGGCTTTTCCCATTTTCCAGAGCTCTCCTCAGCTGTGCTAAGCAGTGCCCAGCACTGCACAGAAGCTGTGCTTGCTCTCAGCTCCTGCAGGCTGTAGAGTCCTTGAGCTGGAGAACTGCCACCTCATATCGCTACTACCACACTAATACTGATCGTAACTGCTGTGGCTTCCCCCAAACCCTGCTCCCACCTAAACGACAGCCATCTGGACTGCTACTTTTATGTCAAAATTATAATAAAGAGTAAACTCGTTGCTGAGCGTACCAGTGGCAGGGATCACTGTGCTGAGAACTGGACACATCAGAATGGACTGCCCAAGTCTGAAGGAGTTGGGATCTACAAGCTGAGGACAATGAGGGGTGATTTGCTTTCCCAAGGTGTTATAAAAGGTTGGATCTCACTGTGAAAAGAGTCCTGGTTGCTATGTTACTGTACATACACCAACATATCAAAACACAGAATCGTGGAAACATGGAATGATTTGAGATGGAAAGGACTTTGAAGATCATCCAGTGCCACCCCTTGCCATGGGCAGGGACACCTTCCACTATCCCAAGTTGCTCCAAGCCCCTGTCCAACCTGGCCTTGGACATTTCCAGGAATGAGACAGTCACAGCCTCTCTGGGCAACCCGTGCCAGGGCCTCACCACCCTGCCAGGGAAGAATTTCTTCCTAACATCCCATCCAACCCTGCTCTCTGGCAGTCTAAAACCATTGTCCCTTCTCCTGTCACTCTCTGCATGTATAAAAGAAATCCTTCTGCCTCCTTTTTATAAACCCTTTAAGGAACTGGTAGGCCAAAATGAGGTCTCCCTGAGTATATGAATCTATGAATATATGAACCCAAGAGACAAGCTGTGCCAGAGGAAAGCAATAGGAACATTTTGGTATCACTTCAGTCCTGCTAAACGCAGATTTATTGAGTATCAGACTTAAATTTCTGTTTGCCCAGCAGAGCAAGTGCTGAAAGTGCAGCTTCATCCTTCCCAGTTCTGCAGCCTTTCCCTGAGCGTTTCAGTCCGTCCTCTGTACCTGTTTGTCAGTGCTGCTCCTGATAACACAAGTTTCAGTCAGCACAAACCATGACTCACCAAACCTCAGCCAGAACTATTTGTTCATGTTTGTTCAGCAGTTTGAAAACATAAAGTGTTTCAGAGGTACTTGGTGCCACAGACACCAGCTACAAATATGAGTCAGGGAGGATGGGATAACAGGGCCTGGCTCCACTCGGTCACAGTCCTGGAAGCTTGGCATGTATGTGACAGCCAGCCCTGTGCAGCCTTGAAGGTGATAACACACTGCTCTTCTAGTTTCGGTTTTATTCCAAATTACTCCAGTCTGTTTGGAGGTTCCCATAAATATATTCATCCCTGCTCCCAGCATGAAATACGCAGAGGCGATATAAGAGCTGCAGGAAGTGTGACAAAACACCAGGATAAGGTGACACTGAGGGGAAGGGAGGGAGGTAGAGTGTAATCACCTGCTTGGGCTTGGGCCAGAAGCTCTAGTTTGGTCTTGAAAATTATAGCGTTTTTAATTTCAAGATTTCAGTTTCATTCTTATGCTCCAAAGTCTGGAATATGCATCTTTATATTAACTTTAGATGACTGTAATCCAAGGTTTGAACCTCCCCTACCCCAAAGCCTCATAATCTTGGCTGGATCATTGCACAAGTCATTAACAACAGTAATCTAAATTTTAAAAACCCCAACAACCCTGAACAAAATAATACAAACAGTGCAGTGTACTCAAAAATGTAGTTTTTTCTTTGTAAAGAAAAAAGAAAGAAAGCACAATTCACCCATATCATAACAGCAGCTCCCTGGTCCCTGCCAGTTCTTTGTTTTTATGATTTTGTTGTTCTAGTTCCTCTTTTTCTCAGTCTTTACCTCCAGGAGTTGCACTCTGAGGACCTTGGGTTGCTCTAGTAAAGCTTTAATTCCTCATTTTCAGAGTCTTTTCCCCTATCCTGGCAGGACTCAGCTCAGAGCTGCTGTTGGCCCTCCCAGCCCCAGGAGCACACTGGAAGCTGCACGTAGCGCATCAGGGATGACTTGTCAACATTATTTATGTGCCACCAAGGGAACTTTAATTGTTAAATTAATGTCAGGAGGGCAGATGAGGGCTTCCTGCAGGGATAACAGCGCCTTTCCTCAGAGGAGATCTGCAGAGACAGTAACTATTGACCTACATAACATGTTCTGGGACTTCTGTAGAATCAATCTCGCAGCTTCATGGTTCTCTGTCCTTTCATTTTAATGCTGAGGGTTTTTGCTTTCACATTAAGATTTGTGACTCCTTGCTACTGGCTATTTTTTCCTAAAGAAAAAATAATCTCTATTTATGGGCCACAAAAGGTCTTTGATGACATTTTCACAATCCAGCCTTAGGGAAACAGTGTCTGCTCCCAGTAAGATAGAGGTGGTTATACAGGTTCTCACCCACAACACTGCTCTCTTTACCCAGAAACTAACCGAAAATTATCTCATCCAACTTCTTCTTCTGGATCACATATTAAACTCCAAGAATAATATTTAGCATTTAGGAAGCAGTTTTTTAATCACTACAAATTCTCTATAGACTTCTCAAATATAGAGAGGTAATCACACCCTGTGTTCCTCTTCAACTGTCCTCCCTCTGGATGATTCCACTGCACATGGTGATTTAAATAACAAATTATCTCACTATAACATGGGTCTAAAAATAAAATTCAGGCTGGACTAACAGAAATAGTCAAATGCTTTGCTCAAAATTACACTGAGAAAAAAAAATACAGAAAATCCAGACTTCTAAAGCACTGAACGTACAGCAGCCTGGGATCTTGGGTTACCCTGTAATCTCAGGGGTCTGATGGCTCAGCTGCAGGGCCAGAAAGCAAAAAAACCCTCTGAGGATGCTGAAAGAAACTCTGCAGCTCAAATAAATCCCCTTGTCCCTCTTGTTCTGACTTGATCTGTGGCTCTGGAATTACAGGGGAAATTGAGCTCCTAAACATGGAATTTTATATGGTATTAAAGATGGGGCTGATCTCACCTCTTTTAAAGCTGGGTGCCCCTCTCCTGCTCAGCCAGGACCAGGGCTGAGGATGGTCTTCCCTGACCCCCCTGAGAGGGCTGCGTGCTGCTCCCAGTGCTGCTGCCTGTCTCACTGTACATTTCAGGGGGAATCCCACCTGGATAAAACACTTCCAGAGGACCATTTTCCTGCCACTGTGAATTATCCATGATGAAGGACTCTTTATGTTTTCTTGTGAGTGCTGGGTGAGGAGCCACCTCTCCAAACAGTGCTGTCCCCTGGCCATCATGGGTTCACTGAGTGGTTTGGGTTGGGAGGGACGTTCAGGATAACCTTGCACCACCCCCTTGCCATGGGCAGGGACACTTTGTTCTAGTCCAGGTTGTTCCAAGCCCTGTCCAACCTGGCCTTGAACACTTCCAGGGATGGGACATCCATCTCTAGGCCACCATGTCACCCTGTAGCGGGAGAGAGAGCGGATGCTGTCCCAGCCCCAAGCACACACCAGCACTCGTCCTGCCCTGAGCTGTTCCCATGGTGTGGTTTCTGCCACACCAACCAATGTGAGTAGAATTTTTAGAATGCGCAGATATCAATAGCAAAGCCCTCAAGTACAGAGCTGAAATTAGAGGCATTGCTTCCTGTAGCATCTCTGTGTGGTCACTCAAGAAAGGACAGAGCTGGGTGATTGTGCAACAAGAACAATGCGAGAGAGATGGTTATCGGGGCAATGCTCCAACAATATTGTTACATGAAACTTCTCTTTTAGAAATATTTCCACATTTGGAACATGCAAACATAGCGCTACTGTCCTGATTTTTTAAAATATTTTAATCAGTTAGGAATGATGGCATGTAGAGCACTTTTGTGTCTAAAGATGGCTCCATGTGAAAATCTTAGTATTGTGGAATGGTTTTAGTTGGAAGGGACCTTAAAAGCCATCCAGTTCCACCCTCCTGCCATGGACAGGGACACCTTCCACCAGACCTGGCTGAGAAGCTTGAGGGAAATTCAGAAAAACACCAAAATTCAATGTGATGCAGAGAAGTAGGGGAAGGGTCAGTAATGGGAAGAGGATGTTTACCAAACACAAATGCAAAATGCTACACTTAGGGGAAAAAAAAAAAAAAAGGAACGTAGTAAATGACCTCCTGAGAGTCTTTCCAGCTTTCCCTCTCCCTGGTTCTGTCACCCAACATCCTGTTGATACCAGGGAATCGGATGGAAATGCCCCAGGAGTTCCCATTTTTCATAAAATTTCCCACTTCCCTAACAACAGTGCAATATGTGTAAGCATGCAAAGGTCCCCAAGGCAGGGAAGCAGCCACCTCTTGGCACACTGGGAATTTACAGTCCCTGTGACCATTTAAGGCTCCCTGCAGTGCTGCAGCAAGGACTGCACCCCAGGCTCAGGATAAGGGGGGAAAAGTTGCTATTCTGAAATGCATCTAAACCATGAGAATAATCTCAAAGCAGAAACCTGCAGCAGGTCTTGTGTTTTCCATTTCCATGGGTGGGCATGTTGGGTGATTGCCACGATATAAGTGTATACTGTAACATAAACCACAGTTACATGTGTAAGGGTTCTCACAAACCCCAAAACTTGCTGATGAGCTGATAACCAGTTACTTTTACTAATGCTCTAAGAAATATGTCACTTGCTGACAAGAAGAGAGCCCCTCCCCAAAACTATTCAAAACCTCTAAGAAACACTTAGTGAAATATGGTTCTCTGGGAGGCTTCCTGCATGTGTCACAAAGCCTGAAACACCAACCTACTCACTCTGCACAACGTAAGGATTCCTGTACCCAAGGTTTTCATCACGTATCAATGGCTCTTCACACTGAAGTTCAGACCTGGATAGTGATGATTCCTGCAGAATCTTGTCCTTACTGCTGTTGATAAAGTTATTAGGAGGAAATTCCTCCCTGTGAGGGTAGGGAGGGGCTGGAATGGGTTTCCCAGAGAAGCTATGGCTGCCCCATCCCAGGAAGTGTCCAAAGCCAGGTTGGACAAGACTTGGAGCAACCTGGGCTTGTGGAAAGTGTCCCTACCCTGGACATGGGCAGGCACTGGATGATCTTTAAGGTCTTTTCTAACCTCTGTGATTCCATGTTTCCACTATTTGGTGTTTTTTCGAGGCTGCTTTGCAAAAGATGGGAGCCTGAATCATGAAATTGCAGTCTCAGCTCTGCTTAGATCAGTCACAGAAACCTTTGGGAGGTCACAGCCACTCCCTGACTCTGAATGGGAAGAGAAATTTTTTCCTGATTTACTGGTGTGTTGTGAGACTCAAATCACACAGTTCATTTTAGGATTTGAACAGTTCAGGTGAAGTAGGGACAAAGGTTATGGTGATTACTTTTCACCAAAATATTTTGGAACTGCAGCAACTGAGACTGCGAAATGGAAAATAAGAAAAAAACCCACGTTTTGATACATATTATCTTTTCCTAAGGCAGCTCTATTCTCAAAGCAGCCCTTCACCTCTCACTCCCTCCTAAGCTGATCTGTCAGTGATTTTTGGAGTACTGAAAGATGATACCACCTCCTTTCCTTGCCCTGGATCCAGGCCACTCAAACTGCTGCAAATTCTAACAGCTCTCATTCAAAAGGAAAGGAACCATCAAACACACTGAGACAGGAAGAACTGCTGTCAACAACTCATCCTGTAAAATGAGCCACGTAAAAGCATTAATGTAGGAATAATTTAACTCACTGAGCATCACCTCCAGAAATGCTAGGGACAAGGTATTTTAGATGTTTTACACAAAGTAATTGTTAAAGAAAAATTGATTAAAACAAAAGCACTCTCTAACTACCTGCCTGAGGGCTACGATGAACCAGCCCCTTTGGGAAGTTATAGCCCCTCAGGTTACTGAAAAGGAGCGTAGGAAAAGCTGTTCTTGGGCTGTGGGTTAACAGCTCACCAGATGCCCTTTTATAAGCCCTGTAATGTACTGAAACCCCAAAACCACTGTAATGTGATAAACTCACCAGCCTCACACATGCCAGCGTTCTGCAGGTAAGTCTGGCACCGCTCCTTGTGCTCCTCTAACGAGCTCCTCTGCTTGTAGCTCCTTCCACAAAACTCACATTTGTACGGCTTCTCCACTAGAAAAAGAAACAATAAAATAATTTAAATAACCACAAGAGACCACTACAACTCTGTCTTGCTTGCAGAGTGATGGTTATAGCATTGTACTGGTGGGGGACAGCACCACACTGCTGGTCTTGATTAAATCAGAATCTTATTTATCCTTGGCGGATAAGCTCATTTTTTACTTTAAATCTTTGTGAGGTTGAACTTTTTTCTGTACAGCGCAGTGCTGAGATAACATCTATCATTTAGAATCAAGGTTTTCTTTCTGAGCCCCATATAGTACACAGGATACAGACAAATTCAAGGGCAAGCACAACCTGGCTCCTGCAGAACTGAGGCAGCTAAGATCGAGTTACACCTGACTTGTAATCCAAGTCACCTCAGCTCTGTGCCTCCATTTCCCCATCTGTAAAATGGACAGAACACCCTACCAGGCTTGAGAAGAAACATCTGTTGAGCACTTTAAGAGATTCAGATGAAAGGCACTACACCACAGTGAGGGGGCAATAGTCATCTGCCTGCAATCATGCTCCTGGGATTTTCCTCACAGCTCAGAATGGGATAGGAGGAAGTCCCAGCAAAGCACGTCTCACACTCTCCTCAAGTTCAGAGCTTGTTGGCACAGCCAGCTCCACTCATATGAAAATGAGCTGACAAGATGGTGATGGGTCAAAGGTTGGACTTGATGATCTTGGAGGTCTTTTCCAACCAAAACGATTCTGTGATTCTGTGAAAATACCGTGGAGTTATTTGTGCAAGCAGGTTTGAGGGCTGTGACCTGGATTCCCGTGGCCCCTCTCTGCTCCAAGAGCAGAGCCAGTCCTGAGTTGGTTCCAGAAGCACCAGTGAGCAGTGACCAGCAGGTCATTGCTCTGTGTTGAGCCCTTCACAGGCTGGGCAAACCTTGCTGACTGTCTTTTCCACACCGAGTGTCCCAGTGACACACATCCAAAACACATGGCGTGCCTGTGAAGTCACTTACCAGAATGTGTCCTTAAGTGACCCGTAAGCGCATCCCTCCTTTGGCAGGCATAACTGCACAGGTGACACTTAAAAGGTTTTTCCCCTGTGTGTAGTTTAATGTGGCGGAGGAGGTTTCCCTTCTGAGTAAAGGAAGCTCCGCACTGATTACACTGGAATGGCCGTTCACCTTAAAATGACATACAGAAAAGGACATTTAATGGTTACGTGGGAATCATGCTGTCCTCTGCCGTTTTGGAAGAGGAAAGAATGAGATATTGGATTGATTTCTTTCTACAGAAACACACAGAGTGTGACTTCAGTGGGAGGGAGGTGCAGCTCTGGTGTCAGAGCTGCTCGTAGCATATGTAGGACTATGGAAAACACTGCAGTTCTTCCATGGAAAGAAGCACTCCGGAGGAGGCTGATTCCAACAAGCCAGCAATTTTTAGAAGGAAAAAAAGTCTTATCTTACTGCAGGCTGAAACTTAAGATGCTCATTGGTTTGTTGCCAAAGTATGGCACAGAGAGAAATTTATACACAGACTGAAAATGGCAGCATAAAACCAAATTAACTTTTGCTTTGTGCCAGAAATACTGCATTACATAGTGCCTTTCATCCAAAATTCTTAAAAAGCCTCACCAACTTGCTTTTAATAATATTCAATCCTGACAAGAAGAAAGGTGGGTAAAGTGAGGCACAGAACAGCAAGTAACTTGATAAAGATCACATGTGGCATCAAAGATGGAACAAGGAAACCCTGATTTTGGTATCTTTTAAAAAAATAGCTAGTCTAGATTAAAAATTATCATCTTTTCAGTACTCCAGCTCTTACAAGAACAACAGAGGGATATTTACCAGTGTGGCTACGCTTATGAACCATCAAGACATTGAGGCTAATGCAGGCTAATCCACAGATATCACAATTCATCTTTCCACTAGCTGGCCTGACGTTGTCATATGACCCCGAGTGTCTTTCCAGTTTAATGCTCTCATATTCGTTATATTCTCTGGGATATGTGTAAGGCAGTTCGGATTCTTCCAGGTTTTCCATAGGCTCGGAATTTAAAGCACTCTCCTCTCTTTCACTGTATTCACCTTTCACTTTAATCACATCATCTGCAGGTAAAACAAAGCACAGGAATGAAAAAAGGCTAATCTTATTCACAGTGAAGAACCTTAGGAAAAAAATGCACTAAAATATATATATAAAATGGCAGTATCAATCTTCCTAAAAGTTTTACTGAAATATGCAGATGAAAAAATGGAGTTGAGATGTGAAACGTCACTGGTCATGGACACTTAGTGATACTCACAGTGAGATAACCCTTGAAAGCAATTAACCTGCTTGGTAATTATCTTTGATAGAGAATTTCCTTCTACAGATTTTGAAAGTATAATACAGTACAAACATATCCTGAAATTACTAGCCAGGATTCAAAAGAAAACACTTTTTTGTTCCACTCACAATTATTATTTTTATAGAAATCAGCATTTCAGGTTGCTTCTGTGAATTGGAAATACAGAAAGAAACAAATTAAAAAGAGTAATTATATCTTATACCTTCTTGTGGAACTTCTGGTGCTTGGAACAAGCCTAGGAAATATGTCTGATCAGTGTAGGACTCCCAGTTCTCCCATGGGATAGGTTCTCACTAGTTAATCAATAATCGATAATCAATAATCCCACTAATCAATAATCCAAATTTTCACTGTATCCATAGCTCTCAGATGAGTGAGGAGCAGTTGATAATCTTGATTTACTATGTAAGTAAAATTAGCAGTGGCTGGGTAAGGGTTTCCTGATAAATAAATGTATCCCAGAAATGCCAGAAGATCTGCCTGAAGTAATTTGGTGAGGATGTGGCAAAGAATCTGACCCCTCCTGAAGATCAGCATCCATGGCCTCCAAGCAGGCTCCTGGACCTGCAGCCAGTCCAGAGGAATCCAAAGGCATTGCCTAAATGAATGCAGCTCCATGACAAAGGTGGATGTAACGGGCAGCTAATGATTTACTAAGAGAGTAAAAATGCAAGCACTCTGTATAAATAGCTGATGATTCCCAGCTTAGGGTGCTGAATTTCCTTTCCACAATTAACTCCAACACTACCAGCACTTCCATTAAAATCCTTAATAATTGCCAAGAGATATTTTTTTTCTGATTAAAGCTGGCTGAGAAAGTTTAGGCTGTTCAGCCTGGAGAAGAGAAGGTTGTGTGGAGACCTCACAGCACCTTCTGGTGTCTGAAGGGGTCACAAGGGAGCCAGAGAGGGACAATTCATCATGAGATGGAGTGACAGGACAAGAGGGCATAGCTATAAGGTGAAAGAGGGAAAATTGAGGTTGGGTATATGGAAGAAATTCCTCTCTGTGAGGCTGGTCAGGCCCTGGCACAGGATGCCCAGAGAAGCTGCCCCATCCCTGGGAGTGTCCAAGGCCAGGCTGGACAGGGCTTGGACCAACCTGGGAGAGTGGAAGGTGTCCCTGCCCAGGGCAGGGGGTGGGACTGGATGAGCTTTAAGGTCCTTCCAACCCAAGCCATTCCATGGTTCTCTGACAAGAGACAAACTAAGGCTGAAACTCAGGCTGTGCCTCAAGCTACCGAGTGAAGACGAGCACCACGAGACGCACCACACAGCTTTCTGTTTGAAAGTCTTGTTCTCTGGCCACCTGCTCCTCCCTCCAGCCGAGGGTTAGACAGTTCAATCTGGCACAGAATCACTTGTCCTTTCTCCAAAGCACAGTACATGAACTGCTGAATATGTATTAGCTCTGGTTCTGAGTAATAAACCACATCAAATGCCGAGAACAAACAATGGGTGGTAGTGAAAATGAGGTGGCAACATAAAAGCAACGTTTAAAAAGAAAGATCTGGCAAGCTAAACTTTCATGAAATCAAAATTTTCAGCTACATTTTAGGGAGGAAATCACTCCTCTGTCCCAATAGATTGTATTAAGCCCTGCCAATCTGTCTGACTTTGGGCTGAGCTGGGGGAAGAAAGTGGGTGATGGTATCTTTGTCCTACACAAGACCCCACAGCAGTGTGAAAAACTCTGAGATCCCTCTTGTGCTCTCCTTGGATGAGGGTATTGATGGAGGAATGGAATTTTCTCTCATGCTGTGTGTTTTTATCCCCTCTCCTGGAAAATATTTAGATTTTGCTGTTGGGACTTGATGCCCCAGTCCTGGATGAGCTCAGGTGGGTTTAGGTGTTTGGCCAGAGGGTCACAGGGAGCTCCAGATTCACCCAAAAATGGGCTGTTCTTCTCTGTGGATCCTTCAGTACCAGCTCTGCTTCACATCCCATGGATTCCTGCTTCTGCAGAAACAGGGCTGCGGGTGCCTTCTGCTGCCAGCAACATGTCCAAGGGTATGAGGGTAATCTTGCTATCAAGACTCCTTCAAAATTAGTTTATACAACCATTTCCATCACTCCAAGGAAAAATGATTGCCAGTTGCTGAAAGCAGATTTCAACACCCATCCCTTTCCCATTAAAAAAAAAAAAAAAAAAAGGGAAAAAAAAAGAGAGCATGCTTGCTTGGTTGGCTGTTTTTCCCCCTCAAAAGGAGGCCGTTCCAAAATAATTTGCTACATCCTGCCTAGCATGGTAAAAGGAAGTACCCAGTGCAGCTGCACCTTGTTAGTGCTTTCAGAAACAATTTCAATTCCCACTTTCTACTTAACGTCTCACCTTTTGTCTACATCACACACCGCTGTTCAGCAGTGGAGGCCAAGCTGTGACCTCCAACGGAGGCTTCTGTGCCATTTGCTGCTCTTCCTCACCACAGTTCTTGGCTCACAGCTCCAGAGCTGTGCCAGGGTCTGTGTGGCACAGCATGGGCACTGGTTTGAGCCCCCCATGGCACATCCTTGGGGACTGGTGCAAACTGGACAAATCATCTTACGATTCCACCATGGAAAATAATCACCTCTGCAGCTTCCATACTGCACGTAAGGCTTGTGTTTCCATGTAATAACAGAGGAAGATGCACCTGAGTTTTAATCAAGGCTTTTCTATCACTGTCTCTGCCAAAACCAGGGGCTGTTTCAGCTCTCCATGGCATCCAAAGTTCAAGTGTTTTCCTGTAGGTATTTGAAAGACTTTCACAGAAGAATTCACCTTCTGATGACTGGGACCAGGAGAAGCCACTAGGGAAGAGCCTTTTTTAACCCAAAGATAAATTAGAAGCATCGGGATTTTTTCACCTGTTATGGTTTAGAGGCTGCTTCACCTCCTGACAGCCAGACAGGAGACATCTTTGGTGCAAAGCGGTCTGAGGAAAAAATGTCTTGGTACATGTTGGACTAAAATTAACCAAGTGATTGCAGAGTCTGGAGCCACCCGATTACTTTTTCAGCCCAGACTTTTCTCTGTACTGTCATGCACAGGGAATACCATGTGATCAGGAGATTGGCAGCTGTGTAGAAGGCTTGTATCTGTCACTTAAAAATCATATCAACATATTTTATTAGATATGGGAGTTTCCAGGCTGGTCTGCCTTAATCAAAAGGAAGGAAGCTGTGACTTCATGTAGAATAGGGAAATTTAACTTAGGAAAAACACAATTATGCCTAAAAACACAGACAAAGTTCCCACAGTGGAAAAAATAAGTGCTATCATCTCTTCTATTAGGCAAGTAAAGAGGTTGTAAGAAAAAAAAAAGCATTCATGGAGTCTAAGCCAGGGAACTATTTTTCTTGAGGCAGTTCATGGAGTTAATATACACTGAGAAAAAAAAAAGCTGCAGCTCTTACAGAACAAAGTGCTGGTGTGATTGCGTTAAGGCTGATACACATGGTTTCATTTCCTGGGGAGATGATTACAAGATGAAAGACATACTCCAGAGTAATATTTTTGTTTCACCTGAAACACTGTAAAAACAATGGGTTCTGGAAAAAATCCAAAATAAAGCTGCGGTGGCAACTTCAGACTGAGTCACCACCCAAACAGTGCTTGTGTGTGCTCTATAAAATGATAGAATCACAAAGGGTTTGTGTTGGAAGGACATTAAAGCTCATCCAGTCCCACCCCCTGCCCTGGGCAGGGACACCTTCCACTCTCCCAGGTTGGTCCAAGCCATGTCCAGCCTGGCCTTGGACACTCCCAGGGATGGGGCAGCCACAGCTTCTCTGTGCCAGGGCCTGACCAGCCTCACAGGGAGGGATTTTTCCCATATATCCAACAAGAATTTCCCCTTTTTCAGCTTAAAGCCATGCCACCTTGTCCTGTCACTCCTATTCCTGAAGCAGAGCCCCTCTCTGCTTTCTTTGAGGTCCCTTCAGGTATTGGATGGCTGCTCTAACATCTCCACACAACCTTCCCTTTTCCAGGCTGAAAATGCAGAAATATAAAGTCAAGACAGCCAAATAATTAGGGCAAGTTGGAGGGTTTCTGAGTCTTAGCTGTCTTCTCTAGGAGGAAGTTTCAGAAGGAAAACCCCCTAAATTCTCCATTTAATCTGAGACTCTGGTATCAAATACAGAGGAGAGAACATAAGTTTTGTCCTGTTGGTAAGCAAAGTTTACCAGGAGCGATAGGAAAAGCACAAGGAATAAAACCCAGAAGCCATTAAAGACAACGGCAGGGAAGGGTGATGTAGCTCAAGTGTTTTACAAGGAGTGGGGTCATAATCGTGAAATCCTCAGCACATGCAAAAAGTCAACTGGGTAACAAAGAAACTTAATCATCTTAATGTGGCATTTTAATGATGCTGCTGATTTGCTGTGCCAATTCAGAGATAATGAGCCCCTAATGCTACAGATGTTCAGCCAGACTAAAGGAAAAAAAAAAAAAGGAAAAAGGAAAGCGTTTCTTGTATGCCATTTCCTAACTATCCAATTAAACAAATTGTGAAAGCATATAAATAGTTTACCAGGTTTTGACAGCTGTTAATGGGATTCAGATGCTGAGGAACAAGAAGGGAGTCGATATGGGGCATATTGAAGGGTTCTTGTGACTACCTGGGTTTGACAGGTATTAACTGATGATTCATCACCGTTATCCCCACAAAACCCTGCAGACACATGCCAGAGCTGCTCCTCTCCGAGACTGAGACTCCTGCACCTAACCCAGCCTCAGACAGAGAGTGGTGAAGCTGAAAAAGTCAGCAGAGTTCCCAAATTCAAGGCAGAATCCTGCATGTTTGTGAGAAACACCTGAGCAATGGAAACACACTGGGGGCAAAGGTAAGTCATCAATAAAAAATTTCCACATTCCTTAGTGAATAAAGAGGGTAGTATATCCCATAAAAATTATAAACCAGGGGAAAATAATTAAAATAAACAATGTTGTGCCCAAGTTTTTTCCCTCAAACAACAAGAAGAAAACAATTACATGTATATACTGAGAATTTGGAGACTGTAATTAATGGGGAATCATAAAATGTGAAGTGACACAATAGCAACATGAGTTTGTTTTCTTTAAATGAGGCAACACTATCAGAATTAAGACAACTTTTCTCCATGTTTTTTCTTCTACCCCACTACAAATATCCACCTAGGGAAGGGAAAGGATTTCAAGCCTTTTTGGCCCACCCTGGTTTGTTTTCCCTCTGACTCCAGCCTGGGCTCCCTTTTTCCCAACAGCTTTTATGAGATCATTGTTTGCCAACAAGGAAAGAGCAATCACCTCACAGCAGAATTAGCTTCCAGCCAGACACCAGAGACAACCACCCCAACCAAGACCTGGGGACAAGAAATGCCCTTGCAGGGTGCAGGCACTGGGCCTGTCCCATTCCTTGGGTCCCTTTTTGTATCACCACAGGCCAAAGCAGAGACTTCTGCACTAGTTCCAAATGTTGCATTTATTAATTGGACATATTGGCTTTGGGTTTATTTTATCTTTGTGCCTTTTAGTATTTTCTTGGGTACTGTTGTTCAATAGTCATTTTTATACCAAAAACCTAGTACTTATTTTGTTTAGGTACTTTATAAAGCAGACATAAGCAGTAATTCCTAAATGACCCAGTGCAGAATGCACCTGGTAGAAATTTCACTTCTAAAGATAGAAGAGAAACTTTCATCATTCCCCTTTGTGGAGTGCAGGCTCAATGGTAATGAGTCTCCTTGGTTTTATTGTGACTTGAAACAAAAATAGAAACAAATCAAATTGAAATGCAGCACTGAGAATTGGAAGGAAAATAAAAAAAATCAGCCAGGCATCATTTTCCAAGTGCTCAGATGTGTATTTTCTACTTCATTAATACCAGTGCTTCTCTATCATTAAAGCATAGTGTAATTTATCTGGTTGTACAATTAATTGCAAAATAACACCAACCAAACAATGCACGTCGTTTCCAAGCTCATGAGAGTCAGGAAACTTGAATTATGTAACTGGTTCTTCAAGCATCTTACTTAAAACAACGATTTTTCTTATAAAGATTAATATTCCTGTGGAAATCTATGATTTCACACACAGTATTTCCCCTCTGTTATAATTTTCTGCCTAATCATACTCTAGTATTTTCTAGGATTTTTATTCAAAAGGTTTCCAAATTACATTGAAGTTATACTGACAGAAATAGGGGTAAAGGAGAAATGTTCCCCAAAACTGAGCATTCCCAAAGCTGGAGTAAAACAGAACAAACTGCACAGCAACACTGTGCAGTGCAGAGTTTAGAGAAGGAAATGGAATTTAACTTCATTTAACTGCATTTAAATGCTCTTAACTGAAACGACGAATTTGGGGAAGCAGAATGTCCCTGGGACAAATTGGCCTAGGTGCTGGAAAACTATGGCTAGTGTATGCTGAAACTACCGTGGGATTTTACTTTGGTTATTTAATTTTAGAAAGTGGCAATAATTTGCCATTTTTACTCAACTTCCTACACCCCCAGTGCTGGAGGGGAACACAGAGGGAATGCCATCCCACATCCTCAGGCCTGCAGGGCCCAGGTTTTCCAACACCTGTCCCAGATGAAATTTGTTTTAATTTTGACACTTGTTAATATCCTTTCAGATTTGAGTATCTGTAAAGTCTCCCTCTTACAAAACAATGCAGAAAAAGATGAAACTGCACAAGCTCTTCCCTTCCTTCGCCGTTAAGATACCATCACCCAGAGAAAACATTTCTAAAATTACAATTCCTGAAGTCCAGCAAGGCAGATACAATCACAACCGTTAAATCAGACTTCAATGAGACAGTTAATCAGAGAACATCTGGACCCAACAGTCAGACTGAGAAAGGCCACATGTTAAATTCAGATAATCACTGGCATTACTTATATCAAGGGACCAATCACTAATGTGACCACTCAGGCACAGTCAGCTCTGGTCAACTGTGCTTCAAATGAACTTCAAACCTGAGAAATTCAAAGTATAATTTCCTTTGATCTTTGTAAATTCATCTCCCAGGACCCTTCCTGACAATGCAATATATTCTTGTAAGAAAAATTAAATACCGAGATAAAATAAGATAAAACAATATGTAGAACAGGGATATCTGTGATAAATACCTGAGGAATTTTAACACATAGAGGCTGAAGGCAGGAGCTTGGTTCAGATGTACTTGAACACCTTGAACACTGATTTGAATGAACTATAAAAAAATTCCACTGGTAAATAATCTTGACTTGAATTTTAGATTACACCTGTATCATCTCCTATTTGAAGTTCTTTAACTAAATATTTGTAGTTTACTTTTAGCACAGTCTTCTAGAGGAGCAAGTGCATCTGCTTTGCGTTCCCTTAGTAACACTGAGTCCCAGCCTAAACGTTCCCAGGACTCTGCGATTCAGACCTGCGCAAGAAATCCAACCCTCCCTGGAAAACCAGGATTACTCAAATTGCAATCGCTCCGTCCGGGAGCACCTGCAGCTCCCAGAGCCGCTCCTGGAGGTGGAGCTCCTGCACCAGGAGAGGCAGGAGAGGCACTCACGGCAGGTGAGCGCAGCCACACGCTGCTCCACGGGAGTACAGCGAGTCGAGCTCCGAATTTGCCAAGTTTCAAACGCTCCCGCAGAGCAGGAGAAGGAACTAAAGCCGGAATAAGAACTGGAGCGAATGCAGCGCGATGGGAGATGGCGCCGAGGACCCGGCAGCGCCGGCCCGGGGCGCCCCAGGTGAAACAGGCGCCGAGCATCCGGTGCAAACTCTGCCTGGTTCAGTTAAAGTCAGCCAGCAACGAGACACAAGAACCACCGCTTCTAATGCTAAAGGAATTATTTGTATACATTTTAGCAAAGTTTTGACTTCTGTGGATCTGTTTCCCTTTCCTGATACTTTGCCAGCAGCACAAACAGGGAACCTGTCCCTTCAAATCCCATTTTCTGCCTGAAGAACAACCTGGTTTGGAGGCAAAATGTGACTCATCCCCATTAACTGATTTCCTTTTAACCAATCTGTACTTCCAAAAATGGATTATTTCCTACAACAACATGTGATTTGAGTTCCCAGGGCCATTTTCTGCATCACTTATTTTCTGCTGGGGGGACTGGGGAGGGATTGCAACTCATCTGTCTTGGACTAGATTTAATTTTGATGCCAAAGAAATAAATATTTCTCACACCTGTAATTTCAGGGAATTATTTTGTATGGATCCAAGATACACATTAAAGAACAAGTGGAAAAAAAAGGAGTTTTAAAAGTTATGTAATAAAGCCCATCATCTATTGAACAACTCTGTATCCATCCTCTTTCCAGCCCTTGTTCAGTCTGAGAGTTTCCACTGGGACTCAGGATATCTCAAAAGTAAATTCTATTTTCTAATCACCGTAATGGGTTAATTAGAATGAGAAATAGCTGCACTTTCTGATTATCTCCAGACAGAGTATCCGAGTGTCTGTGCCAGTGCTGAGTGCTCGGGATAGTCCGGCTGATGTCAATCATTTACAGGCTGAGTGACACCACTGCCCCGTTGATGTCACCGAGCGTGTCTGGCAGCATTCCTGCTGCTGACGGCACAGTCTGAAGAGTTCAAACAAAGTCAAGAGGATTGTTTGTTGATAAGGAAAAAGCAGCTTTCAGTCCCAGTAGAGCCCCCAGAGAAGCCTGACCCGGTTCAGCACGGGCTCCTTGTTGGGTTTAACACTATAGAAATCCCCTTGCAGTGAACTTCTGCTGATGTTGTGAGATAACCCCGAGTCCCATGAGCGCCGGGGCTCGAGCTGGGCTTGGGAGATGTAATATTCTGATAAAAAACGGCACTTCCGTTCCAGGCAGATAAGTGCGTGTTCTTGCAGCACTGCTGGAACCTCGCTGAGCGCCCCAGCGAGGCTCTGTCACCTCTCCTGCCTCTCTCCAGCCTTTCAACCGCCCCCCCTCACACACCTCAGTGCAGCAGCAATTAACATCCATAAACCACAAATGTGGCTTTTATCTCTTTTTAGCTCACAACCATGAAAGCTCGCTGACATTCATAACACCCCAAAAGTTGTCTGCCTCAACAGCTGAGAGAATTAAGACATAATTAAACATTCGTGCTTGACTGCGACTCCCAGAGGAAAGAACGCGGCTTTTTTAATTTAATTTTTAAATTAAAGACGTGTCAACTTTGGCCACCAAAGGTACCAGTGTTGGGGGCACATAAAGAAACAGGGGAAATCAAGCTCTCACCCCCCCGCTCTCATTGCTTGTCTCTTTTCAGACTAGACACAGGAAGCACCATGGGAACGGTGTATTTTTATGGTTGCAGGCGAGCATACACCATGTGCACCACAGCGTGCAGCTTCCAGTCCCTTGAGGCAAGAAAAGGGGGTTTTGTTTCTTTTTTTTCCTTCTTCCCCATCAAGCTTTTAATTACCATTTTACTATAGCCTGCTGCCTAATTGTTTGCCCGATACTTAGCACTGATCATCACGGAAGCCTGTTTAACAGGGGGGGTGGAATAGGATGAGTTGAGTTGTTTCCATGGAATGGCATCTCACCTGTGTCAGGACACATGTAAAAACACCATAAGCTGGCTCAGAGAAGTACAAATATGGAACTGTTTGCTGGAAAAGTGGATTTTTTTTAATACCGAATGAGCCCCAGTGATGGTGTTTCAACCCTATACATTAATTTAGAGCTTTTATGAACTGTATGTAAGCTTTTAAAAGGATCCCAGCACCACTTTTAGCATAAAAGGCTCCATCAAATCAAGTCAGACAGCATCTAGATTTGAGCAGGTCCAGCTTCTGCTCAAAGCTTCAGAATAATTCCCCATAACATACTCACAGTGTCACCCATGAATAATGCAAGAGTCACAAAAACATGTAGTCCAAGAAACTGGAAGATTCCTACTCACTACGGATGGCTGACAAGACATGGAAAAACCAGACATAATTGTGCTGGAGAAAAACATGTTACAGACACACCAAGGCAGTGGAAAGCAGGTTATCGAAGGCCTGATCTCTCTGCATGAGTCAGTGGCCTCATGTTCCCATGATGGCCTTCAGCAGATGGAACAAACCCCGGGGGCACAGATCATGCGGGGGTTCAGGAGAGAAAAAGGAGAGGTTTCTGTGTCGCAGGCTGTCATCAGCGATGAATTGGGAAGGTGCTGGAGTGGAATTGCTCACTCACAAACATGATTAACATTTATGAGAGCCACATAAACATTTTTCATTATTTCTATTTAAATTTGATATAAAATGAGGGGATTAGTGATGGTATCAATGTACCAAATAAAGAAATGGAGCTTTTAATTTTCTTATTAACCAATAGGTTTTCAGGTGTTGCCAGGACAAAAAAGCCTTTTCCCAAAAGCCATCACCAATACTGATGATATTTCTATTCTGTGATCCTGGAGAATATTATATATTCATTTTCGCAAGGGTTAGTGATCCCCAAATGATAATCCTCCCACCAGGACAGCACTGTCAGAAGGTGGTTTCATTTATAGAAGTCAGACAGTAGTTACTGACCCACAAGGTCTGCTCAGGGACTAACAGAGCTGATGCTATTTTATAGAGGGCATGACATGAAAGCTGAGATTATTTGTGAATTTCAGTCTCCAACAACAACTGAACTGGTGTTGTTGGAAGGAAATTTAAGTGCACCTACTGATCATTGCATGGCCTAGAGTACGAGCACAGCATGCTTAAATATTTAAGATTTATTGTGCTTCCGGTATCAGAATGACTGCAGAGAACAGTGTGAGAAGCACTGAAGCAAACACAATGTATATTTTATTTTGTGCCATTTTACACGGAGATGCTGGAGGTACTTTTTTGTGCATTTGAAGCAGCTTTCTCCTTGCAGTCATGGCTTTATTCCTACAGTGAGCAGCAAGGAATGGGGCACTGTGGTACTGAAGGTTCATACTCACTTTATAATGAATGAGCTCTAATGGTAAGGGAGGCTGCTGGAGGGAAATGATGTTTTATTGATATTTATAGCATTGTCTTTGAGATGTAAATTTTCAGTCTTTGCATTCCAGAACAAATAGTAGAGAGACTTTTAGAGATCAGCATAAATATAAAAAATGAATGGTAAGAGCAGTACCGACAGAGTCTCTCACGTGTCCAAGTTATTCCTGACTTAAATGTATGGAAAAGAGGGTGAGAAATGGTACTGCAGGCACAGGGCAGGCAGAGAACAGGAAAAGGACTTGCTCCATGCCTGGATGCTGCATACGAGCAGTATGGACAGGGCTCCTGGAACAGGAAGGTGGGAAGAAGCTACAGCAACTCCTCTCAGGTGGTCAGTTCTGAGGGGTTTGTGAAAGAAACCCTGTCCTGGCTTCCTACAGCTCAGTGAGGAGTGAAGGGCTGGGACACTGGGAAAGCACAGGGAGAAGTGAGCTGGTGAGAGTGGAATTGGTGCAAGGGGTGGACAAACAGCTGGAGCATGGCTGTGAATATTTTATGTCCTGTGGGATCTGAGAGATCAGCTGCCTTGGATGTAGAAAATGCTCAGGTCTTCCATATTCTGTCTATTCTATTAAACTTCTGTATTTAGGGTAAGCAGAGCAGAACTCACCTGCCCAAGGCAGGCTCTATATTGCAGATACTTATAATGAGCTAACCTCAACTACAGAATCCTGCTAAGCAGCAGCTGCTCTGGGCTCATGAGGCTTTTCATCCTAATCCAGACACCCAAATTTGGTCAGAAAACCTGTGTGATGTCTCTCCGTAAATTGTCCAGAAAGGCCAGACACCAGCAGAGTTCCAGATACTTGCACTGTAGATCCTTGAGTGAGATGCTTCTCACCAGTCCCTTGAGTGTTTCCTGTTTGCTTGCAATTTGTTAACCAATAAAAACGTTTGGTCTTTAATAATGCAAAAGTATAACCTCTGAAAAATAATCGTTAATATTAGAGGGAACAACCAAAGCTACTTGCACTGCCAAAACACATAATTCTTCAGTGATTTACTTGATTCATGTGATACAAACCCTACCTCAAACTCCAACCCAAAGCCATAATTTCTCTTGGTGCTGCTGCCCTGCCATGGACCCGTGGCACAGAAAGGCCCCGTGAAACTGGTTAGACCATGGGTGCTGTGCCCAGGACACATGCCCCACATCCTCCACCAGTCACGCTGCTCACTGGCTCTGGCTGAGGCCCTGGCACGGATGAACTGTCTCAGAGCATGAGCAGGAACTGTTGTTAATGCTGAGACTTCAGTTTAGGAGCTTCTGTAGCACAGAAGAAACTCGGCATCTATGTCACAGACACATGTAAACCCCTGAGCTCCGAGGGCTGTAAGATTGCCAAGTTTCAGGAGCTGCTATCTTCTATCTATAAATGAAGAGGGTCTGTTGGTTTTTAAAGACAATACAGGTTAGTTTACTATTTCAATTAATCCTTATGTTTTCTCTCAGACCTGTAGGAAGAGTATTTTCTTCAACAATAAACATGGAAAACTGACCAACCTCCCCTTCACCCAGTTTAAAGCACAGCATTGCTTGCTACAGTTTTAAATTTTACAGGTCTGAGAGGTCCTGTGAATTTGAGGTAACTTTTTCTTTCTTTAAAAAAAATGAATAAATCACCAAGTTATTTTTTAGGTATGAAAGTACTTAGCAGCATTAATAAAAATTGCAGTGCTAACACAGGATTTGCCTATGCAAACTGCTGTTAGGAATTTGTTACCACACACATTGAAGGCTCACCAGATGCCCGTGCTCTTTTATCTTCCCATCCATATTTCATAGATCCTGTAAAACTGACCTTGGTAAAATGCACGTGAGGTTCCCTGATGGAAAAATGCTGCTCCTCTTTAGAGTGTGTTGAAACGCTCCAAATTAATTGTACTGCTTTTCCTTTTCAAGGCATGCTCTCATAGCATAATCAGATGAATAAAAAGACAACATATAACCATTATTTATCCAACTCTACTTTACCTCCAGCTTCTTCATTAGACTGATTGTGCTCCTTCACATCTTCCACATTATCCATGCTTTCCATTTCCTGGGATTTGTTCAGAGTACAGTCTGTCAAATCCTCATGTTCTTCTGGCAAACAAAACCAAAAAGAAATTAACTATTTATTATCCAAGAATATTTCCAGGTGATTCCCTCAAAGAAAGCACTTGCACACTCCCAGCACTGTTGACAGTACCCACAATGTTATCCCTACAGATGCGCTGGTTGTACTTGGGGGAATGATTTTATGTCCCAAAACCCTACAAACTTTAACACAAACCTGGAACCCATTTTCAGCTTTTGCTCAGATCTAAATATTCCGGAGGTTGCTCTAAATGACAGCAGGAATAAAATCCAGTATATCTGACTCTATCATAGGTGCTCTGACAACTGACGTGAGCAGGGAAGGAGCTCCTTGGAGCAAGGCAAAGGAATCACAGCTCCACTTTGTTCTTTTGGGCAAAATATTAATTATTCTGGCCTCAGGCCAGAAAACTGCTCAAGCACATGTAATCAAGGCCTCTTCGAACCCACTTGCACTTCTCTATCTCTGCTTATTTCACCTGTGTATTTTTAAATATCAACATTATCATGCAGATCAGCATCCCAGAGATCCCAGCCTCTCTCCTCAGAAATAAAGACACATTTTTAACTGTAGTGAAATTTATTCGGGTGAAGTGTTTCAAAGAGAGCCTCTTTCATTAACCCCATGATGCAAACTAGCTCCCTATTATGTGTATTTCTGTAAATTTCTGATCAATATTTCATGAAAAAAAAAGTATTTTCTTTCAAACATTATGAGAATTTTTAAAATTTACAGTAATACTGTGAAATAGCTAGTAAATTCTTTAACCTACTGACAGCTGGATGGCAACACACCCAATCCTGCTCAAGCTAAATATTACATTGGAGCTGAAAAGGGGCTCGACTTTTTGATTAACAAGAAAGTGAAACACTTGTCAAACCAACTCAGGAGGTTTGTTTTCGTATTTTCAGAAATGCAGTCAACCAAGAGAATTGTATTATTCTTGCTTCCCTAATCAAAACTTCCAGCTTTCTCCTGAAAAATATTTCCTTTCCTTCTATACAGTCTTTTTTCCCCACTTCACTCTAATTTTCCAATGTTATATTGAACTCCCCGGTCTTATTTCATCTCTAAAATTTGCCTCTTTTTTGCCTTTAATGTCCCTCTTTCTACTTTTGACTCTGTTATTCAGTGTCCTGGGACCCTAAACCAGCTGCAATTCATGTCTTTTTCTCCATTTAAATGTAAAATTGTCAAGAGAGGGTGGAAAAGCAGAATTGAACAGCACAGTACCTGCAGCTATGGGCTGTTCCTGAGGGTTACTGAGGTCCATCCCAGGCTGTGAATCTGCAAAAGACAGAAAAGCAGCCTGAGGTGTCTAATATTTACAACGGCTTGTGACACAGTTGTTACAATCTTGTAAATTCCCGTTTTCTTGGCTGAAAGTAAAATTGAAAAAGAAAATGCTTCAAAGAAATAAAAACCAAATTAGTATCATGCTTCTATTTCTTTATATCCTGAGCACTGGCCTGTGCCTAGAAAAGGGATTAAGTATGATTTTCTAACTTCAAAAGTTATAGAGCAGAGTACCTTATGCTGGCAATTTGCTCATCGAGTACTCTGAGAGCACAGAGCAGCCATAGTAACTCTGTAGGAAGCTAATTTCTCTAAAGCACAAAGATATTTTTACATTCCTTTTCCAATACAAAGGGAAACCCCCATTATCTTCACAAGATCTACTTGGTTTTCATGGGAATGCAAGTCTAATTCCCACTGAGAAATTCCGAAAGGGATCAAAAGCTAGGAATTTTAAACATTTTTCAGAAGACTACCCGTGCAGCCTGGTTTCCCGGCGTGCTGGGGGCTCGGCAGAGCTCTGAAGCCAACACAAGCTGCAAGTATTCCCATTTCCCACTCCAGTGCACAAAGTTCAGCTGTTGAGTTGAACTGGAGGCACAGACCTGAGCTGTCCCGTTATGTCTTTACTCAAGGCCTCCCTGCCTTGAGATTTCATTGTTAGGAGGCTGAATTCTTAACACAGACACAGTTACCTGCTTCCTTCCTCCTTTTTTTCCTGTAGCTTTTCCCCCCTCTTTATTTTTTACATGTCATAGCATCTTTTATCAGCTTTGAACCTGAAAAATAATAGTTCCTGGACCGGGAAAATTTCTTCTTGGCAGTTACATAACAGAAACACCCAGGCAGCAGGCATGAGGTGTTAACCATGGGTGACATTTACCCCATAATTGTCTGTCTTTACCTCCTCTGCATATGGAACTTTTTTGTGGTCTCTGCAACGTTAAAATATAAAGCTCTGGTAAGTCTCCAGCGATGCAGCATGGTATCAGAAGAGGTACTCCAAAATAACTGCATGAATAGAGGGGGGGAATAATTTGTGCAACAAAATAAAGGCCTTGCATCATAAAGATAGTCACAGATTTAAATGACAAAATGTTCAGATATTAACTGAATCAGTATTTTGAAATAAATAAGAAAGTACATGGAACTGTATAGTTATAGCCCTTAATTTCTCATTTTTATTTCATGTGGCAGGAAAATCGAGGTACAAAGAAGCAAATGGACCAATTTTTACAGCAAATAATCATGAGAGAACATCAGTAAATTATGGGTAAATTAACAAAATTTTCTCTAATATTGATTTCAACTTTACACCACAATAAGTTGCCCAGAGAAGCTGTGGCTGCCCCATCCCTGGAAGTGTTCAAGGCCAGTCTGGATGGGGCTTGGAGCAGCCTGGGGTAGTGGAGGGTGTCCCTGCCCATGGCAGGGGTGAGACTGGATGTGCTTTAATGCTCTTCCATCCCAAAACATTCTGTGATTCCATGAATACAGACACTTAAATTACACAAACCCTTGTAATTCTTCACATAATTAAATGAAATCTCCCTTATTCTGTAACACTTGATTTTGGTTTTAATTGCATTCAGAATCCCTGCACAGTTGCTCCATTTGGGTGATGGGGTTCAAAGCCCCACTCTGAAGCCCCAAGGCGCCGTTGAAACCTCAGCAGCAATTCTTCATTCCCCTGAGCTCCCAGGTCGTGGAATAAAGAACTGGAACCCCTACGTGACTGCCTGAATTCCAGAAATTTTACCTATACTCCTGGATAACTATATATTTTTAGAAATCATTGGATTCCTCAGGTTTCCCTGGTAGCTGCAGGACAACTTGCGGGAAAATGGCACTGCCCAAACCCCGCGAGAGCCGAGCAGGACCTGCTCAGCCTCCTCAGACCCTCGTCTCCTCCCTGCTGAGATGGAGTCTGTGAATTTATTCACATTTTGTTGAACACAGCAGTTTCATGCCCATGATGGCTGCTGGGCAGGACAACCTTCTGTAAGAGATAAGAACAACGACACACCATAGAATGTTTCTCTTCTTGCTTGAGAAACATCCTGGTCTTTGTCTCACTTTCAAGCCTCCAACCTCCCCTCACCAGCACCTGTTTCTTTACAGCATCACTCTCCAGCAGCTTCTTAAAGCCTTAGTGGTCTCTTAATATTTAACCTCAGGTCTCTTTCCTGACTATCCTAAGCCAGATCCTTTGTGGTGACCAGAGAACGTGGGTAGATTCCACCCCTGAGTCTATCTCAATAAGGTAATTTTTCTACCAAATGTTCAGAAAAACATAAGGCAGGAAATCACTTACAGAACACGTTTGTCTTCCCAAGCTTCAAAGAGCTCCACAGGCTGGGGTGCATGGGAAGAGCACACCCGTCTCTGTGTGCTGCAGCTGAGGCACGATGTGCATTTACAAAGCAGAAGTAAAATTCATGTGCTTTCGAAACCAATCCTTGGCCATCCCATGTCCTACGCCAATAGGCAAAGGGAGCCAAAATATTCAAATATCTTGCTAAAAAAGTGCTGTGGTATTTTAGTATGCAACACTATTCATACTTTATCCTGGTATTTGATCAAAGCAGCCAACCAGAAATTTAACCCCCGTAAAATGGATATTTTTCAAATCACTGATGACCCTGATTCTTTTCTGTCCTTAATACAGAACGGAAGGTATATCATGAATTATTATCATCTCACCTGTTTCTCCCCATAATGAAACCAGGATGCTGCCTTTTTCCTGCCAGCTGCACTTTTCAGCCCAACAGCACAGGGAAGGGACACCTTTGAAAATCCCATCTGCTCTTAGTCCTTCCATCAGAGTATATGGAGTAACAACAGCCAGTTTCCTTGTCTGAAGTTAGTGCCTTCACTACGTACAACACCCAGCCTCTTCCACCCCAACAAGTTTTTTGCCTTCAGCCTACGCTGGGCCATTAAGGAGAGAAATTCTAGCTGATGTCTCCACTGAATATACTTCTCCAGCATCCACAGCCTCCAAGGCTTTCTGAAGGAGGTGCCTGGGCCAAGTAAACTCTTTATGGGCTCTCTGATACTTTGCTGCTCTTAAGCACCGTGCAATGTGTGAAACATCACAGGCATTTTAGGTGCACACGTCACTTTGGGAAGAAATCCCAATCAGCAGTATATAACTAAGGAGATTTTTCTCATATTGGTGCATACGACCTTCTAAATCCAGGAGAAAAATTCAGCGGTTCAGTATGGGATATCCCAAATCACAGAATATTCTGAGTCAGAAGAGACCCACTGGGAGCATCAAAGTCCAGCTCCCGATCCAGCCTGTTGATCCCAGCCCAGAACCTGGAGCTGACAGCTCCAGCTGGAAAGCTCTTTTGGTCGTTACAAAACCAAACCAGTCATGAAGAGATACAATTAAGTTAATGACAAATTTTCGTTCAAACATCCACTCTTGTCACTCGCCTGCTGCTCTGTGACCCTACCAGACCTCCTCACACTCACATTTTAGGCGTGGAAAATCCAGGTTAGCCATGTTGCCCCTCACGACACAGAGATTTTTCCAAGACCCATGGAAACACTCCTGGAAATTACTGTCTCCAGGGATAACACATTACAACACTGTTGCACTAACTTCATCCCCAATGCAACACCTGCAGGCACATTAATGGAGCCTCATCATGCTCAAGAACAGACCCAAAACCTGAAGGATCATTTCCTCGTTCACTTTGAGCGCACAAGAAATAAGAACACCAAAGAAAGGACTTCTTAGATAACCTCAGTTGTAGAGAACCCTGTTATTTTCTAATTGCAGAGTATTCCAACACACCTCACAAACTTTCCTCTCCAAAAAGACAGTGATCCCAACTCAACCAAGAAAATGAAGCTGCATTTTTAAGCGCAGAAGTTCCCTCAAACCCATTCTTTCAAATTAGTTACTTCTCTCAAACAACATTCTTGATTCAGTCACATTCTATGAGTGATTATTTATGTGTAAACAGTTAAAAAGCCTTCAGCAGAGGAAAATGCATTTTTAAATAGGCATCTGCAGCTAACTTAAAATAACCAAAAGCCTCAAGTCATTGAGACAGAGCAGAATCTAAACTGGAGCCTTAAAGCACTGAGTTGAAGTAAGAATCTGAGATTGAAATAAGAAACGAAGTGATGCTTTGCAAAGCTTCTTTGCCCAGATTGTTAAAAACACCAGAAATGTTGCTTTTCTATGACAATTACTTATTCCAGAACCCAATATTAACTCCCAGATTGGTTTTTGCTGGCTCTGAATATTATGGGCACGTTTTACAGGTGAAAAAAAAAAGGAGACATCCTTGAATTCGTTAAACCTCAGAATACGAAGAGCAGATAAAGTGCGCTCCAAACCCCGGCTTTATCACACGCTTTGTGATAGATCTGAAATTAAACAGAGAGGAGGCAAAAAGCCCCGTTCGTTTCCCGTTTAATTGCTACACGAGATTCGATTTCTTTTCCAAAGCCTGCGATCTGTTTGCAGCAAGCGCTGAAGAAGCGGCTGAAAGCCCTGGGGCGATGGAGCCGCTGCGGGCCCCGGCGGGGCAGAGGGTCCGGGGGAAGAGCGGGGTCGTTTCTCACCTTCCATGCTCCGTTGGCGGGTCCCAGCTCCACCTGCCCGCTCGGGCTCTGGACTGCCGGCGGAGCGCACCGGCCTCGCCTCCCGCCCGTCGTGGCGACATCCGGCTCGGCGCTCGGCGGGCGGAGAGCGGCGCCGGGCGGCGGCGAGAGGAGCCGACCCCGTCCCGGTGCCCGTGCCGGTGCCGGGCTAGCCTGCCTTAGAGCCGCTGCCGGGGCCGTTGGCAGGGGATTGCCACCCCTCGGGAGGAGCGGCGGGGCTAAGGGCACAGAGCCTGTTTTGGGGGGGATTGGGGGAGCCCCCAGCCGCTTTCGTCCCCAGAATGGGCACACCTCGAAGTGTGTGTTAAAGTTAAATGGCTGAGATAATAGTAAACACAACTTAGGTTGAGATGGTTTTCTAAGAAAACGGTGTTGCTATTTAGCAGAAAATCGAAGTACAAAGTTCTTCAATGAAATAAAACAATATGAATTTCAAAGTCCTCTATACAGACTCTGAAAAGAGGCTCATTCCACACCAGGCCTGAACAGGGCTTTGAGAGACCTGACCAAGTGCAGAATACCCCTGCTGAGGCAAGGAGTAGCAGCAGGTGACATTTTGAGGTCACTTCAGGCCCAAAACGAGTTAATGAAGTGAGAAGTGAAATTGGGATCTGAGCTCATCACTTGGATCTAAACCCAAAGGCAGCAAGCACGAATTACCATAGATCAGGAACAGGATAACAACATGGAAACATGATTCTCCTACTCACTTCCTGTGTGGTGCCAACGGCTGCTTCTTATGCTGTTGCTTTTCCATTGCTTGGAAAAAGATACTAGAAATAAAATGTTTTAAAAGAAAAAAAAAAAA
>WBMY01002490.1:114440-134022 GCA_013397315.1 Donacobius atricapilla
AGCCATGTTGCCCCTCACGACACAGAGATTTTTCCAAGACCCATGGAAACACTCCTGGAAATTACTGTCTCCAGGGATAACACATTACAACACTGTTGCACTAACTTCATCCCCAATGCAACACCTGCAGGCACATTAATGGAGCCTCATCATGCTCAAGAACAGACCCAAAACCTGAAGGATCATTTCCTCGTTCACTTTGAGCGCACAAGAAATAAGAACACCAAAGAAAGGACTTCTTAGATAACCTCAGTTGTAGAGAACCCTGTTATTTTCTAATTGCAGAGTATTCCAACACACCTCACAAACTTTCCTCTCCAAAAAGACAGTGATCCCAACTCAACCAAGAAAATGAAGCTGCATTTTTAAGCGCAGAAGTTCCCTCAAACCCATTCTTTCAAATTAGTTACTTCTCTCAAACAACATTCTTGATTCAGTCACATTCTATGAGTGATTATTTATGTGTAAACAGTTAAAAAGCCTTCAGCAGAGGAAAATGCATTTTTAAATAGGCATCTGCAGCTAACTTAAAATAACCAAAAGCCTCAAGTCATTGAGACAGAGCAGAATCTAAACTGGAGCCTTAAAGCACTGAGTTGAAGTAAGAATCTGAGATTGAAATAAGAAACGAAGTGATGCTTTGCAAAGCTTCTTTGCCCAGATTGTTAAAAACACCAGAAATGTTGCTTTTCTATGACAATTACTGATTCCAGACCCCAATATTAACTCCTAGATTGGTTGTTGCTGGCTCTGAATATTATGGGCACGTTTTACAGGTGAAAAAAAAAAGGAGACATCCTTGAATTCGTTAAACCTCAGAATACGAAGAGCAGATAAAGTGCGCTCCAAACCCCGGCTTTATCACACGCTTTGTGATAGATCTGAAATTAAACAGAGAGGAGGCAAAAAGCCCCGTTCGTTTCCCGTTTAATTGCTACACGAGATTCGATTTCTTTTCCAAAGCCTGCGATCTGTTTGCAGCAAGCGCTGAAGAAGCGGCTGAAAGCCCTGGGGCGATGGAGCCGCTGCGGGCCCCGGCGGGGCAGAGGGTCCGGGGGAAGAGCGGGGTCGTTTCTCACCTTCCATGCTCCGTTGGCGGGTCCCAGCTCCACCTGCCCGCTCGGGCTCTGGACTGCCGGCGGAGCGCACCGGCCTCGCCTCCCGCCCGTCGTGGCGACATCCGGCTCGGCGCTCGGNTACAGACTCTGAAAAGAGGCTTATTCCACACCAGGCCTGAACAGGGCTTTGAGAGACCTGACCAAGTGCAGAATACCCCTGCTGAGGCAAGGGGTAGCAGCAGGTGACATTTAGAGGTCACTTCAGGCCCAAAACGAGTTAATGAAGTGAGAAGTGAAATTGGGATCTGAGCTCATCACTTGGATCTAAACCCAAAGGCAGCAAGCACGAATTACCATAGATCAGGAACAGGATAACAACATGGAAACATGATTCTCCTACTCACTTCCTGTGTGGTGCCAACGGCTGCTTCTTATGCTGTTGCTTTTCCATTGCTTGGAAAAAGATACTAGAAATAAAATGTTTTAAAAGAAAAAAAAAAAAAGGAAAAAAAAAGTGGTATAATCAAGAATTCTTGGCCATTCTAGACAATCTCTGTAACCCCCTTCCAGAATAATTTCATAATTAGGCAGGTTTCCTGGTTCTACACATTTTAAGGAAGACCTGGGATTGCTGTGCAGCAATCAGAAACCTCTGGTTTCCATCGCAGGATTATCCATGGCCATTTTCTCTTACTGCCAGGTTGTTCTCTGATTTAAATCTCTACTTTCCCTCACATTTATCCTCAGAGAAACAATTGTATCTTCACTCTGTTTTTATTTTAAGGGCACAAATCAAACAAGCCTGGTTTTCCCAGTCTATAAAAATAGCCCTTTGCTAATTGTGCCCCTCCTTGGTGTGATCCCACCTTTTGATCACTCACCTGAAAAATCAGAGACAGAATTTGTGGTCTGCAGCCTCTCCAGAGCCCTGCAACAGGTCCTTCACCTGACTCTGCACTCCTGGAAATCTCTCTACATATTTCGTAAGATAAAATATTCACCTTTTTAATATCTACTCACTCCATGATCAAGTTTACAACTGAAGAAATTTGTCCTCTTCTATAATTTCCTACTAATGCTCTATTAACAAAAAAAACCCCACCCAAACAAACAAAAAAAACCAAACAAGAAAATCTCAGGGAAAAAACCAAATAAACCCCAGTGATTCAGGTTTTAAACACAAATATAAATACCCAAATTCACATTTTGTCCTATTACATCCTCCCCACAAAACTTCCTGTTCTTAAAAATAACCCATTCCCCTCTTCCCCTCCCCCCCTCCCCCTGCCAAGCTTGCAAATCTATAATGACAATTTACCAGTCTGGGACTTAGAAATATTATAGCATTGAAAATAAAGGAGTCATTTGGCTAAAGACACTAAGAGTTTATAAAGAACCAAAACTGCAGCCAAAGCTTTATAGTAGAGCTACTATTTCATAATAATTAGCAACCTGGGGACTGATGGGCTGTGCAGGATCTGAAAGGAGCTATAAACATCCTTAGGAGCTGAGGCTGCTCGGGCTGAAATATGACTCGTTTATAGCAGATGCGTTACAAACTGAATCATTTTGCCTGCACAGTGTCAGCATGAAATGTTCACTTTGAGTAAAACTGAAAACATTCAGCACATGGGAACGAGGGATCATCTGAGGTGGTCCCAGTTCGAACCTGCTCAGCAGCTCAAAGACATTAAAAATGAAAACCCTGACACAGTTCTTACACCTTAACCGACCACTTGAGTTAATGTGTTGGTCTAAGGAAGAAGAAAGCTTGAGTAAAACTATTTTCCATCAATAACTTTATACCTCCTCTCACACTTTCATTTTTGTATTTTTACTATTTTTTTTTCTTTCCTTTGTTAAAGGAGATTCATAACTTATGTGGTCTTTTTACATAGAAGTGTTGAGTTAAAACTTTCACAGCTCTCTATAAAAATTACTCTTATGCCTGTGTTGGTTGGTTCCCTACTTGTTATGCAAATACTGTGACATCATTTTTGGACACTAGCATGGTCTGGAGTGATAAATATTATCTAGGTAGGTAGAATAAATACTATTTTGTTAATTTCCAGAGGCTTGGCCACCGTTCTGATCTTGCGTGTCTCGGAGCGTGCTCTGCGGTCAAGTGCAAGGTCCCTCTCCCTGTCAGCAGCTTCCGGAGTGTTTTTGTATCACCTGGTCTGGGAACAAAATAGTTACATGTTTAAAAGTTTCAAAGTCATAGCCGGTTTGCCAAAACATGTAACTGACTTGGAAGTTACTGGCAGCGATACTGTGGCACTTGCCTTCATTTTCGAGCCAGCACTATTTGCTGGGCGCTTACTTTCAGTCTCAGCAGGCTGCAGACTCATGGAATCCCGGAGGAGTTTGGGTTGGAGGAGACTAAAAACCATCCAGTTCCATCCCTGCCACGGCAGGGACACCTCCCACTATCCTAGGTAGCTCCAAACCCCATCCAACCCAGTCTTGGACACTTCCAGGGACAACTTCCCTGGTAAATCCATTCCAGGGCCTCACTACCCTCATAGAGCAGATTTTCTTCCCAACATCCAATTTGAAACTCCTGTTTTTAATTGAAGCCATTCCCCTTGTCCTATCACTCCAGACACTCGTCCAAAATCCCTTTCCAGCTCTGTTGGAGCCCTTTTAGGTACTGAAAGGGATTTTTTTTTTGCTTTTATGTGGAAAAATATGTGTCCTGTAATGACTTTCTCCAGGAACCTGCAGCTGGAGAACACCCAGCACTCACAGCCCCTCAGGAGGGAAAGCCACAGGATGTGCCCAGCTCTTACTTTCAGTCTTTTCACAGCAAGTGACAGAAACAGAATCACAGAACGGTTTGGGTTGAAAAGGACCTTAAAGACCATCCAGTTCCCCCCGTCTCCCCTGCCATGGGCAGGGACACCTTCCATAGCCCAAGGCAGGTTCAGGGCTAGGATGGAGCCTCTTCCCCCCTNGGGGGGGTAGGGGGTACCCATAGGACCTTGCCTCAGGGTGGGCAGATTGCAGCCCTGTTGGAGGGGATAGAGTGAGCTCCAGCAACACCCCATTGGTGGGTACCACTCCACTGTGAGGGACAAACGTCCCCAAAAACCTTCCCTCAGAGAGGGAGATGAAGCCCCTCAAGAGGGGACAGGTGGGGTCCATTGACACCCCATTGGTGGGTACCGCTCCACTGGAGGGGACAGATGTCCCACAGAACCTTCCCTCTGACTGGGAGATGAAGCCCCTCAAGAGGGGACAGGTGGGGTCCATTGACANGGGCGCTAACTTTCAGTCGCAGCCGGCTGCAGAATCATGGAATCCCGGAGGAGTTTCGGTTGGAGGAGACTAAAAACCATCCAGTTCCATCCCTGCCACGGCAGGGACACCTCCCACTATCCTAGGTAGCTCCAAACCCCATCCAACCCAGTCTTGGACACTTCCAGGGACAACTTCCCTGGTAAATCCATTCCAGGGCCTCACTACCCTCATAGAGCAGATTTTCTTCCCAACATCCAATTTGAAACTCCTGTTTTTAATTGAAGCCATTCCCCTTGTCCTATCACTCCAGACACTCGTCCAAAATCCCTTTCCAGCTCTGTTGGAGCCCTTTTATGTGCTGAAAGGGATTTTTTTTTTGCTTTTATGTGGAAAAATATGTGTCCTGTAATGACTTTCTCCAGGAACCTGCAGCTGGAGAACACCCAGCACTCACAGCCCCTCAGGAGGGAAAGCCACAGGATGTGCCCAGCTCTTACTTTCAGTCTTTTCACAGCAAGTGACAGAAACAGAATCACAGAACGGTTTGGGTTGAAAAGGACCTTAAAGACCATCCAGTTCCCCCCGTCTCCCCTGCCATGGGCAGGGACACCTTCCATAGCCCAAGGCAGGTTCAGGGCTAGGATGGAGCCTCTTCCCCCCTTGTCCCCTGCACTTCCTTCTTCTTGTCCCACAGCCGAAAAAAAACCACTTTAGAGTCAAAAAACACAGCTCACTGCGCACTGTGGAGGAGCGACGTGGGGCTGAAGGGTGGCAACGGGCGCGGAGGGGGGTGGCCGGGGCCGTCCTTCACTGCCAAGCGCCTCAGGGGCCTGAAAGCGAGAAAACAAGAAAAAAAACACCTCCCCACAACAAAACACTGTTTAAAAAACTCAGTGGAGTGCTGGAGAGGAAGCAGAGTGTTTTAAAGAACGGCATAAAAAGTGCCGGGTGTGGGCGAGGGAGCGGAGAAGGAGCGAGGGACCCCGGCGGGGACCCCTCCGCCTTCCCGCCCTCAGCCCTGAGGGGATGAAAAAGGGCGGGAAGCGCCGCGCGCGCGGGGCGGGGGGNAGGTGGGGTCCATTGACACCCCATTGATGGGTCCTGCTCCACTGCAGGGGACAGACGTCCCACAGAACCTTCCCTCAGAGTGGGAGATGAAGCCCCTCAAGAGGGGACAGGTGGGGTCCATTGACACCCCATTGATGGGTCCTGCTCCACTGCAGGGGACAGACGTCCCACAGAACCTTCCCTCAGAGTGGGAGATGAAGCCCCTCAAGAGGGGACTGGGAGCTAAAGCCCCTTTAGAGGGGTGGTCATAGGTTCCGGTGACTCCCCACCATCCCCCAGGCTCAACCTTGGATCACAACAGTCGGGCAGGACCACCCCAGTGTGCCCCTGGCCTGAAAAATAAACCCTATTTCCAATAATTTTCACCTCTCCTGGGGATTCTTGTCACAGAAACCTTCATGCCTGACACCAGTCTTCTGTTTTCCAGATGGGAAAGGGCTGAGACATCCCTACCCTGTGTCATCTCAGGGTCACACTACAGAGCCTTCACTTTATAGTCAGATTTTATAAGTATTTTAGTGTTTTTTTGTAAAGAGGAAGGTTCATCTGATCTGGAATCTGGTACATCTGGGCAGGTTTGCGACGTGGGTACTAAAACAATTAAAATTGACAGGTCAAAAACATGGACTCCTGCTTGTTGCTAAGAAAAAAGCTTAGGGAAAAAGGAAAAGTAAGACTAAAACAAAAAGAGGCAAAAGCCAGGGTGAAATAAAGAACTAACACATTTAGACTGATCTCCAATATTCCAATTACTTTTCCTTACAGTGAGAGCAGAACTGAAGGAAGAGCAATCTATTGATTTAATTGGAAAGAATGAAGTTTATGGTGACACCAGGCATGAAGGTAAATTTGTCCTTTTTTCTATATATATCTAGTTTTTACTGGAATTTGGGGTTTGAAGCCCAGGGATCACTATGTAGCACCAGTGCACATGGAACTCTGTATGCACAGGAACAAGAGAAAGGGGGATGGAAATATATTTGTCCCATTGTGCTGCTGGAAGCACTGATGAAAATTTAACATCTAAATGAGGATTTCAGTGAAAATTTGGGTACTTCTTTTATGGCTGCACCACAGTTTGTGGTGTGGGACGCGAGTGTGTGGGACATGAATGTCTCCCTCTAACAGTCAGCACCAGGCACACTGTGGACAGTTCCAGGATATTAATTAAGAACAAATGGAGATTAATATTACACTTTTCAAGTCCAAAACTGAAAAATACACTTGAAACACAATTTTCAATGGTTTGAGTTTTTTTTTTTTTTGTGATTTCATTTAATACCAGCATTTTACATAATTTACCTGATTCTGTATTGCAGTGAATGTGTATGTTAAGGTGTTCACAAACAGCCCGTTCCTGGTCTGTATGGATTTGGCTCTTTCTCAAGAAAGAATAATAGATCCCAACTATTTGTGGGTTGGTCCAGATGGAAGAGATTTACAAGGTTAGTTCAGACTAAAAATATCACATATTTTCCTTGTTTCTATTCACACCCCCCAGTGGTTCCTTAGCCCTTTGCCAGATATTTCCACAAGTTCTGACATTAAACTCCATTTCTCTTCTTCCTCTAAAAGTTCCAAATACTTGAGCTAAAAGGAAATTTGTAGCAAATCCTAAAAGTCATAAATTTTAGATCATTTCAGTCTAACATGATTTAGTGTCATTATGCACAGGAGCAAGATTCCATCTTCAAATGTTCTAAAAGCATCAGAAAGTGGACATTTCCAGTAATCCAATATTTCTATTTTAGGGCAAGGATATGTGAATCTGACAGAGACAGGGAAGCTGATGGTGATGGGTTTCAGGGTGTCAATGTCTGGTGCCTACATTTGTTCTCTCTCCCACAAAGTCATTGAAACTACGACAGAGGAAGAAACGGAAATAGTTGAGGCCTATAAATTCATGGTTTATGGTAAGATTGCTAAGTTAGGAGTAAGCACATGGCCCTTGCAGATTGGTAGATTTGTGAACTCTGTGTTTATTGCAAGGCTTGATTTAAAAACCACAGAAATAATTTGTTAAAATGTTAGCCCAGAATTTTTTCATTTGTTTGTTTTTTACTATAAGCAGACATGCACCCTCTCATGGTTTTGGAAAACGTTTAATATTACTGTTCCCAAAAATATATGGCAATAAAATAATCTCTTCCCTTTGGTACAGAATTAACTTCAAGAATTCCAGAGTTATCCAAGGTCTCTCTCCAGCCCCTTCCACCTCTTGTAACCACTCTTCACCAACATCACTTCCACCCACAACATAACAACCCAAAGATGCTTGAGAATCACTAACTTTTAAAGTAATAATAAAATTACTCCTACACTATAATTGCATAGAATTGGCACCAATCAGACACAGATTTGCAGACATGCTGGTTCTGTGCCATTTTACTATTTACCACCTTTTCTGTTTTTCTTATTTGGGAACAGAGCCTCTAGTAAGTACATACATTCCTGCATACTTCAAACTAAAGTCTCTTACTATTGAGTCAGCTCTGTTGAGGATGAATGTGTTGTGACATAATTAATGACAGTGCTTTATTTCTTTATTTCCTTTTGAACAAAAGCCCACATTCCAGATACAAAGAACTGATAATCTGTCTAAGATTCGATCTGTGATTACAGCCCAGATTCACACCCAAACTGTTTCCTCCCAGCCTACAGGGAAGCTGACCATGCCTATCAGGTGTCTGTTCACTTTAGCACAGTGCACTGCAGGCTGAAAACCAATGGCTTGTTCGTCGAGAAATTAAACAAAATCCTCAACAGCACCATCTCCCACCTGACCTGCCACATCACAGAGTCCTCCTACAAGTGCCACTCTATCAGGACACCAAAGAACGGCCTCCAGTATGAACTATTTGTTCATTTTCTAGGTAACTGATTTCAGTGCTTGTTTGGGAGCGATCATATATTGTTATAAACAACTTGTGAGTGCTAGAAACAAAATCTGAAAAAAAACCCCACAGTTAAGAGCACCTCCAAAAGTTATTCCGTGTTTTTGTTGGTTTGGGGTTTGTTTTTGGTTTTTTGGGGGGTTTTTGGGGGTTTTTTTGTTGTTGGGGTGGTTTTTTTTGTGTCTGTGGGTTGGTTTGGGTTTTTTTTGAGTCCCTGTATTTTTTTTTGTTGCCCACAGATGGAGCTAAAACGCAGTTTTTATGTTAAATTTAGCGTTCAGCTTTTTACAAACCTGGCAAGAGCAGTTATTACCAAGGTTAGAGAGGAATGTCGGAAGGAGACAGCCCATAATATGCCCTGATGTAACTGTCATATTTAGGTTTTCATTATTTGATTTTTAGTAAGTTTGGGACCACTCTGGTTTTAGAATCGTAGAATGGTTTGGGTAGGAAGGGACCTTAAGGCTCATTCGGTTCCCTCCCTGCCATAGCAAGGGCACCTTCCACTAGACCAAGTGGAAAGTCCCATCCAACCCAGCCTTGATTATTTTGCTTGATTCTAGGAAACTGCACAGAGCTAAAGCAAGAGCCTCACAGCTCCCTCATGGCAATACTGAAGTGGTTTAATCTCACAAAAAAAGTTAAATTAGCCCTGATGCTGCCTTGAGTTAGAGATGGTTTATCACGGAGGGAGGGAAGTTTTTCTTTAATTCACTGACCACATTTGCTCCTGTTTCTCACCACACACCAAGAGGTACAATCCAACAGGTTACGGAACAGTTTTGTGGATATTTTCCCCTAAGTAAAGTTAAGAAACTTTCATGACCCAAAGATTTTTAATTTTATGTAAAACTTCAGACCTTTTAGGACCCTGAGGGTGCTATGTGAGACATCAGTTCCATCCTCTCAGCTTAGTATATACCCCCTCTCCCCCCAGTTTTATATTGATTGACATCTGGCTCTTACTAAAGAGGGGAAGGAACTGGATAGAAACCACAAGGACCTAATCTATCTTTTTTTCCCCTTTTTGATGGATCTTTTTTCCTCTATCCACAGTGAATCCATTTGGACCAGGATGGGAAGAAGTTTGCCACGGGATTCCTTATGACTGTGAAGATGTGACAAACAGGAGAGTCCGACAGGTTCTGTGTCAGTCTCTGCCTCTTGCTTGTGTCTTCCCTGCCTCTTTAACATCCACCTCTGCCTGAGCTCCTGCAGATATGACTGGTAGTAATCCATCTTTACCCAGATTTTGTGGGATTAATAATGTAAATGGTGATTCATGGATTTAAAATAATTCCATTCAGGAAGAAAAATGGGTTTAGAAGTCAAACTGATACAAAGAGCTTAAAAAAGAACAGTTAAAAGATCAGGCTCATTATTTGCTTTGTATTTTCTTCTAATAATAAAGATAAACATTATTATTTATATTGAACTCCCAGTCCTCTAAATGAAATCTTTAATTTATGATTTGGTCAATGGAATGCAATTTAAAATAAGTCTACTGTAGCCAATTTCTAAAATCTGTTCTCTCTGCCTTCTAAATACTGAATCCTGGGATCAGCTCGCATCCTAGATCTGATCCCAGGCCCCTGCAAGCCAAGGAAGACTCCCAATTAAGGTGACCAGCCAGTGTGTGGAAATCAGGACTAGAAAATATTTCCTGATATTTAAAATCAACAAAAATCAACCGCCTGTGTTTTTATTCTCCCAATACTTCTGAATTTCAGGCTGCAGAGCGAATTGGAAAATTTTTCCATCAGCTGAGGCACGTTTTGAAGAACGAGTTTCACGCTGTTCCTACAATTCAGTACGTGGAGAACAGTTTCTCCATGACTCCCATCGACAGCTGTCGGCCAGGTTTTGGGAAAAACGACCACACCCACCAGAACTGCGCCAGCTGCTGCGGTAAATATAAAATACATCCATTTAAATATAGCTCATCGATTTAAATATAGCTGATTAGCGCTGGGCACAGAGCTCTGGGAAGGATTAGGGAAATATTGGGGTCAAAAGCAGGGATATTTCTGTTCATCCTTTGGGAAGACATTCTCATTGTAGATTTAAAGTAATGATAGGAAACGAGGCAGTGGAGCGTGTCAGTGCACTCACAGGTGTAGCTGCATTTCCAAGCAAAGTAGAAGCAGTGCAGTGGGTTTTTTTTCCTTCCAGGTCACTGGTGAATGACAATCCTCAGGATCCAGAGCCCATAAGAAACAATTCCCTTCATGGAAGTCCTGCTAGAAAGTTCTCTGCTGATTTTTCCAAGTTCTTTTGCAGCACCTGCTGCAGGTTGTGGAGCGGAGGGGGGATTTAGCCAGAGGCTCAGGGAGCTCTGGAAGGGCAGAAGCTCCCACAGGGCACTGGGAAGGCTCATGGGGATGTCTGATGGCCCCCTCGAGATGGGGAAAAACTGGCTGGAACCCCAACTCTGTTCTCTTCACAGTGGTTTGTGGTCCTGGAACTTACAGTCCCAACAATGAGGTGACGTGTTGGACCTGTGCCAGTTCTGGAGCCAGAATGTACGGAGCAAAATCCTGCTATTAAACTGGCAGAGACTGGAAAACCAAACAGCAGCTGTGAAAAAATTCTTGATGTTGTGGTGTTCTTTTCATTTTAGCTGCCAGTCCTGGAATCCTTCGTTCTCTTTGGAACAAAACATCCTCATTCATACACCCCTAGGTTTTTCTGTGTTTAGGGACCCCTTAGACTGGAAAAAGCACTGCTTAAAACACAGTGTTCATGCAAGGAAAAGTAATCAAATGGGAAAAAAAGGAAGTTTGTCACGTGGCTTAGTGCAGAGTCTGTTTCTTGGTGGTGACACTAGACACGCCACAGCTTTGTGTTGCTCAGAGAACATAAAGGAGCTACAAACAATTCCAGGCAGGATGGCAGGTGGCTGTGGTGGAGTTATGTGCCAGACTGGCATATGCCAAAATCTCTGTGAGGAATTTCTAGCAGATATTAACAGACGCATTTGATCTTTGAGATTTAAAAGCATTACGTTCCCCCTCCCCCCCTCCCCTTTTTTTTTTCCACTTTTCTTTCACTGTTTCTGAAATGTTCCAGCCTAGACATGTAGAGAAAGGAAAATCATGTCTCCAAGACAAAAGAGTGGGTGAGTAACAGATTATACAGCCCAACATTCAGGAGGATTAAGGACCCAGGTTATGGTTCTCTCTGTGTCCCCAGAATAAAGAGAGAACATTCCAGAGGGAAGCAGAGAGTCTGCAGAGCCTCTTCCACCTCCTCCTGCTGCATCTTCCCTTCAGCTGCACCAAACCCTCACGCAGGGCCCGGCTGGCCCCAGGTGCTGTAGGAACAGACGATCCTCTTACACCAGCTGTGAATTCCTGACGAGTTCACCGGATGATACAAATTGCCAAAGCACTGAGCTAATGGGAACGTTTTCTTCCCAGAGAAACCTCACCCCAACCCTCTCTGGAAGGTTAGCTGCTGGGTCTGCAGTGATCCATCATCCTGCTCACAGAGTGAGTAAAGAATATTTGACCACTATCAAGAACTTCATGTGTAACTCCAACTGTTCCCCAGCCCCAGCTGAGCCTCCCATGGCACAGCTCCTGGAACATGGGCTTTCAGAGCTTCTTTCTAAGCTGTTTCCTGTAGGAGTTTTTACCTTCCAGACTCACTTTGTTTAGACATCAGAGAACATCAGAGGACTTTGTTTCTATGCACACACTGAGCTGTGGAAAGCAGTGCCCAGCTTTCCTCCTTTTTTTCACAAACGAAAACTAAGTCAAGCAAAAGAAGCATCTCCCACTCAACATACCCAACTTCTTACAACATCTCGAAATTCCTTGGTGGGTATTCATCCAAAAATGGACCTGATTCAACCCAGTTTAACTTATCCATAGTGACAGGAACACAGCAGGAGATGGCACGGGCACAGACCCTGCTCCGAGCTTTTCAGAGTCATTACTTATTAAATACTGAGGAATAAAGTGTGCTGTAATGAGCATTTCCACTGCCCTTGGGCTGATTATCCTTGCTGCCAACTGGACACCGCGCACGACTCGGGCTGAGACAGATGAAGCAGCCGGGCTCGGCAGTGCTGCCTGGTTCTCTTGGCCTATTTCAGCAGGAGGAAATGCCACATGCATCAATTATGAGGGAAAAAAGCTGCGAGTACGTACTAAGTGCCGTGGAGAGTCACAAATGAACCATACTCCCTCCTAAAAGCTCTTACGGCACCTCCATTTCTTCAGTGGGCCTCAAAGTGGGAAAATTTAAGTAGGATACACAGAGGAAATCCTTCCCTGTGAGGGTGGGGAGGCCCTGGCGCAGGTTGCCCAGAGAAGCTGTGGCTGCCCCTGAATTCCTGGAAGTGTCCAAGGCCAGGTTGGGCAGAGCTTGGAGCAACCTGGGATAGTAGAAGGTGTCCCTGACAGGGGGTGCAGCTGATGAATTTTAATGTCTCTTCCAACCCAAACCATCCTGGAATTCTCTGATTCTAAAAGTAGAAAAATAGCTCAAATATTTAAGTATCACATTGCAAAGGAGTTCATGTCAGTAATTCTGTGGAGACTCATAAAAACCTGACAGGAAGTGACTTGTCTCTGACCTTTCCTGTGTGAAAATCCTCTGCATCCGGCCTGACCTGGGTGCCTGGGGTGGCAGCTGAGCCTTTCGTTGCTGACACCTTCCCTCACACCTCTCTCTTCCCTGCCATGCCTTGGGATACACAAATCCCTGTGATCAGCTCTCACCTCAACTGTTATCTCTCTCTACCCCCCACAGCTGCAACAGTTCATGAGGAACTGCAAGATCCTTCCTCACTGCTTTAAATCCTGCTCAAATTCTCCTCTTCTGCTTGGCTCTGGCTTTACAGGAGGAATCATGGAAACCTGGGCTGTCGGTGAGGTGGGGAAACTCCATCACCCCTGCGAGGCTCAGCCCTTTGAACCCCCACTTTAACCTGCCCTGGTCCCACAGTTCGGACCTCACTCTGTGACAAGGACCACCACAACACCTTGAGAACCCTGAGGAGTCCTCACAAATAATAAATGTAGAACTTCAGCCTTCCTATTCTCCACACAGACCTCCTGGATCTCAGCACGTACTGACAGCACACGAGAGCTTTGAAACATCCACAAATGGCAAAAATAACAGGAATAATCTGCCAGCTGGAAGCTGCAGCCCATTGTTTTCCCATCAGAGCTGCCTGGAACAACCCACTTGAGAAACACTTAAGGAACACGTGTTCAAACATTCACTGCAGAGCTGCAAGTGGTGACAGGACTCACCCATCGGGTGACAGTGACACTTCTGTTCCAGTGGGAAAGTTGTCTTGTAACTCCCTGCAGCAGCCTCACTAACCCACAATCGAGATTTTCCCCTAAATTTAAGCCAAGAGGTGTTGAGGGAGCCACCGGCCTGCCCAGGACACAGCTCGTGTCCCCTGCTCACAAGTGATAAGGAGAGGGGCTGTGGGAAGCAGGCAGAGCAGTGCCCTGGGTTTGGCACACCCCAGGTACTCATCACAGCTGGCATGGGTGTGGTGCAGCCTTGGCTAATCCAGCCCCCAGGAATTCCTCCAAGGACACATTCAGGAGCTGTTTTGGTGGAAAGTTGCTTGAAAACAAAGCTTGACCAAGAGTCAAGGTTGTTCCAAGAGTGCCCAGGTGACACTGAAGGTGTCACAGCCACAGACCCCAGGTGCTTCCACCGGAGGATGAACCTGAGCCCCAGACCATGGAGGCTGATGGCCCTGGGTCTCCTGAGACAGGAGAAATACCCGAAACAATGACATTTTCCTCTGAGAGGGAAAACTTTGAGGGTCATGGAATTTTATTAATTGGTACAATTTCATCTGAAAAGAACAGCTGTTGGACAGCTGATCCCTGGACTCAGCCATGCCTGCCTTGGACGAGTGATGAGAGGGAAAATCACCAGGGAGTCTGAAGGGGAGTGCGAGGCCGACTGAACTGCTGAGCTATCTACCACAGGCACAGGAAATGCTATTGTGATTTTTGGATCTGCTTCACTTTCCTACCCACTGAAATTAAATTTTCTCCTGCCCAAGTGACCACACAATGTGCCCAGCAGCCTTCCTAGAACCACTGGCATCATCGGATTAATGAGTCCTGTGGAGGCAGTGAACAAGGATGATTCATTATTGGCAGCAACGCAGCTGTACATGGATTTTTGGGGGGTGAAAAGAAATAAATAAGGTCCCTGAGTGAAAGGCGGGTGATGAAGTGTAGCCTGGCTTTAATCCCAGTGTAATTGCTGCCATCACTCCTAATTATTGATAAATATTTTTCTAATTGTGGAAATTAAACAATTAGACATCCTTCCTTCCCTCTTGGAAATTTAATCAGTTGGAAGTTCAGGATGCAGTCTGGGGCCGCCACTGCAGAACACGCTTCACTCGTGGGCTGGGGAAAACAGGGCTTCTCCCAAAACTTTCTCCCAAAACTTTTTCCCAAAACTTTTTCCAAACTCCCCCCTCCCAGCCCTGCTGCTGGGAACAGGGACCCACGGGCTGGGTGTCCCCTGGCATTGGATATCCTGGGGGTTTCCCAGGAACACTCCTCCATCCCTGTGCTCCCAAGGGATTTCAGGGCCAAGCAGGCAAAAGGTCATCCCTGCCAAGAGGATTCAGGTCGTGGATCTTGCCCCAGTGATACGTTTTCCTCCATCCTGGAGAGGAGAACAGGCTGGTTAATGACCGGGCGGGCAGAGCTCCTTGGAAGTTAATAACAGAGATTTACTGGCGGGTTGGAACACACAGAAGGAGGTCACGCTGTTAATTCTCCCTCTGCTGATCCCTACGGATAAATCTACATCAGGAAATGAATTACCCAGAGAGGGGTATTAAAAGGGATGATTCCTTGTTGAAGAAGTGTTGCCTTTAACACTGAACCCCTCCTACCCACCATGCCGAGTGCCAGCTCCCACTCTTAGCAGGATCTGACCCACAGCACCTTGCAGCTGGAAAGAGCAGAATGAGAAAAATCCCTCCTTGAGATTTAAGCCATCTGGCAAGCTGCATCCCCCTGCTCCCGAGACTCCAGGTTGGCCACAGCACCCCCAGGAAATATCCTCATAAACCCATTTTTCTGTTCTTGCCCATTCCCTGCCACACCTGATTAAATATCTGACAGTACTGACAGCCAAAGTCCAGCACAATTCCATCCATCCCAGACCAAGTTACCTTCCCAAATCTTACTGCAGATTTTTGTTAGGATTCTCATGTATTTTATCCCCCTGTACACCCACACAGGCCAGTAGCTGTTTCACATCCAGACAAACCCCTGGAATCCACTTCCTTTCCTCCGTGCTCATCAGTGTGGGCTGTAATGAGCCTGATGGTTTCCAGCCAAGTAATTCCACAGACAGGATCCAGAGCAGGGCTGACCCCGGGGGACTCAGCATCATCCAGCCCCCTGAGAGGGGACACCGGCAGGACTCCAGGGAGCCGCGGCCCCACGGACAGGGTGGCAGCTGGGGCCACGTGTCCTGCGTGTCCCCCAGCCCTCCCCAGCTGCTCCGGCAGCCGCGGGAGGAGGATCCCCAGGGAGTGACCGGAGCGGGGGACGGCAGCCATCTGCTCCAGAGCCCGGGGTCTGCGTCTGGAGACAGCCGAGTGACAAACAAGGTTAATGTCCCACGAGCGGGAACTGTCACTCTGCGTTAGGGCCCGGGTTTCACCTTCCATGGCACAAGACTCCAGCGCGGATCGCGCGGGGAGAGGCGCCGGCAGAGCGGGACGGGGCTGTGACCGGACAGGCCTCTTGTGGGGACCGGTGGGACCGTGGTGTGGGAAGGGCTTGCCCCTCCCGGCCGTCATGGTCCTGCCCGTGTGCCACGCGATGCTGGGGGCTGCTCTGGTGGGGACGGGAAGGCAGGGAGAGGAGCAGAGCCCTGGGATGCCACTCCACGGGGTCCCGGGTGTCGCGGTGACCGGCACCGTGCCAGCGACCTGAGCCGAGCCGCGGGTGTTCATTATTGAAGGCTGGGGCAGGGTTACGGGGGGGACGGGTGTCCTGTTTCTGCAAGTGCCTGCCCACAGAGACATCGGCTGTCGCGGGCACCTCTGTCCTTCCTTTGCAGCCACAACGTCACCAGGGCCCGGTGACCCACAGACACGCACACATCAGCACACGCCGGCCACCGGCTCCAAAGTAAAAGCCAACTTTATTGTCGTATAAAGTAAGATCTAAAATGTCCCTTCACCCAAACACGGATGGGCCGGGTGGTCCCGGCATCCCCCATGCTGCGAGCACAAGCGGTGGCCTGGGGGGAGCAGCCTGGGGGGGTTCAGTCGGGTCGCCCCCAGCCCCTTTTCTCCTCAGCCGATTGTAGAGGGGGAAGGAGCTGCTGTGGGGCTGCGGGGAGGCCAGGATGGGATCTGGGGCTGAGGTGTTTGTGCGTTGCCGAGCTCCTGCTCTGTGCTGGAATTAGGCACTTGTGGAAGGGCACGGGGCCCTTCTCCTGGCAGGCTCAGTCCCACGGCTCCCACCGGTACCGGGGCACGAGGGCACAGGGAGTGGCTGTGGCCAGAGCCCTGCCTGCACTGAAATGTGCTGCCCACACCAGGGGCTGAGGCTGGACCTGGCAACAAGGCAGATCTGGCCGGGTACAGAGGCAGTTCCAGCAGCTTTGGTTGGTGCTCTTGGTGAATTAAGGCAATTTAGCATTGGTTGGTTTAAGAAAAGGCCAAAACCAGCAAAACCAGATGTCCCAGAGGCCAGACAGGCAGGTGGAAGAGTCTGGGGCTGCTCTGGCTTTGCTCTGAGTTGCCACTTGGACCCTGCATGCCCAAAAGTGGGCATTGACCCCTGCCTGTGCTCACTGAGCCCTGTGCTCAGCATTACCTCCACCGCTGCCACCAGGAACCTGCAGCCCAATTCTGGAGGTGTCAAGAATGGACTTTGGGATATTTTAGGGAAGATTCAGGCTCCTGACAGCAGCACGGGAGTGAGGAGAGGACAGAGGAGCTGTGGCAGCCCCCTCCAACCCCTTTCCCATCACAGTGACTGGTCAGCAGTTTGTGCGGTGGGAGCTCCCCTCTGGCAGTGACATGAGCAGATGGCCAAGGGGGCTGCAAACACTCTCCCACGGGGTCCCCGAGAGCACCGAGGGGAAACCCGCACCCCCAGCATGCCAGCAGGGGCTGGACCCACTGCCAGGATGCCTAACTGCCCCTCTAGCAGCACCCACATCCCTTGGCAGCCCCAAAGGGCTCTGCCCCAGGCGGTTCATTCCCTGTTTGGTTCTTGTTCCCCACACTCTGAGGGGAAAGGCCCTGGGTTTGCCAATCAGCTACCCCATGGCTGAGTGGGGACCCCCGCACCCCTTGCCCCACCTGGCCTGGCAGTGCCTGGAAGGGGCAGGGCAGCACCAACCGGTGTGTTCCCAGCCCACCCCCTGCCCCACCTCTTGGTCCCGCTGGCTGCGGTCGCAGCCCGTGACCCTCCAGGGCCAGTGACCTGGCAGGGCACTGGCCTTGGACCTGTACTGCTCCTACTGCCCTCCCAGCGGGGACTCAGGCCCAGGCTGCCCTGGGCTGCTGGACCATCCCTTGGGCAGCCAAGAGGGAGCTGGGGAGAGATGAAAACACTGAATCCATTCGTGCCCCAAGGGATCTCTGCAAAGGAAATACAAAATGTTTTAGATGAAGTCCAAATGTCCAGGTCAGTCAGAGCAATGGCCGCATGCCAGGGGGATGCTCCGGGTTGCTCCAATCCTCCATAACTTGGGAGGATGCTGTGGATCCTCCGTGCTCATGGCTGATATCCATCCCTGACCTCAGCCACCAGAGCCAGGGACTCATCAGCCGTGGCTGCTGCTGCCAGGAGGAGAACAGAACACATCCATGAGTATCTCTGTGCGATGGCAGTGGCTGGTGACAGCTTCTGCAGCCGTGGCGAGCCCCTGGAGTGGCTGGTCCCCAGCTCCACAAGTCCCCATGTCCTGCAGGATCCTGGTGCTCACACCACAGTGCTGATGGTGGACGACTCCTCTGATCGCCGCTGCTTGCTGGGCAGTGACTTGAGATATTCCAGGTGCCGCCGGGCGTCCTCCTGGTTCTGCCGCACGTAGTAGACCAGGTAGGAAATCACCATGGCGAACCAGCCGAACATGGTGACCAGCATGGCGATGTCCGTGGTCTTCTTGTACACGTTGCAGAAGTCCGTGTCGGCAATGAGCTGCAGGAAAGCTTTGCCAACGTGCTCCTCCTGCGCGGAGGAGTCGCACACGATGCCCCCCGAGGAGTCGGCCGCCAGCTCCACTGCGCGGATCAGCTCCTGCAGCCGACAGTCACACAGCCATGGGTTGTTGGACAGGTTCACCTTGGCCTTCAGGTTGCTAAAGGCATCTTTGCTGACCGACACCAGCCTGTTGGAAGACAAGTCCAGAGAGTGCAGGTGCTCTGCCAGGCCCTGGAAAGCCCCACTTTCGATTCTGGCGATGGCGTTGTGGGACAGATCCAGCTCCAGCAGGAGCGGCAGGTCCCGGAAGGCATCGCGAGGCAGGAAGGGGATTTGGTTGGAGTCCAGGTAGAGCTTGTTGGTGTCATTGGGGATGTCTCTGGGGACCTCAGTCAGCTGAGCATTGCTGCAGCGAAAGGTCTTCAGCCCCTCCTCTTCTGAGGGGTAACAGCCCTTGGGGAAGGCAGCGGCTGAGTGAAGGCAGGAGCCCAGGAGGAGAAGGAGGAGGAGGAAGAGGCTCTGCAGGGGCAGTCCCATGGTGGTGGGGCAGAGGAGAACGCCCCCCTGCCACAGTCAAAGTGCTGCACTGCCTTCATCACATTCACAGTGGCTTCAACTGGACTTGGCACATCTGAGACGGGGACAAAAAGGGGGACAGTGTCATGCTAGGGGAGACAGGGGCAGAACTGTCTCTGCGCTGGCTTTGAACACCACATCGGACCCTAGCCATGAAGCAGGGACAAGGATGGGGACCGGGACAGCCGTCATGGCTCACGCTTTCCCCCTTGCCCGGTCATCACCTCGCTCTAAGCTCTTGCGTGGCAGGATCGGGCCCCAGGGGCTGGGCACGTCTCCTGCGCCGGCAGCTGGGTTGTAACAGCCAGAGACGCTCGGGCTGAGGCAGAGGCGGGGTGAGCTGCCGCCCTGCCAAGGTCACGGCGCCGCGATCGCTGCTCGCAGGAGGCCGATGCATGCTGCGGCGGCCGGAGGACGCACCAGAGCGAGCCCCGGCTCCGGGCGAGCGGCCGCTGCAGGCGGCCCCCGGGGAATGCCACGGAAAACAAGCACAGGCAGCGGCTTAGCAGGTTCCTGCTCCCGGCTCCGCTCTCCGGGAGCGCCCGGGGCACCTGCGGACACGCGG
>WBMY01002490.1:137416-150088 GCA_013397315.1 Donacobius atricapilla
CTCCCGCTGCCCCCCGGCCCGGATCTCCGCGGCGGGACAGCCCAGCCTCGGGCACCGACGTTCTCCCGCTGCTGCGGGAGGATAAACCGTTTAGGAGGCGCCTGGCCTGGATCTCGCCTCAGTTAGGAAAAGGGAACCTGACGGCAGGGAGACACGGCCACGGCCAGATCCTCCCCAGAGACCCCCGCACGCCCCGGAGCCCCCCGCGCTCCGCCGAGTCCAGGCCATTCCTGGGTCTGGCACCCGGGAAGTGTTCAAAAATCGTGTGGATATGGTACTTGGGAACACGGTTTTGTGGGGAAGGTGGCGGTGCTTGGTTATTGGTTGGAGTCGATGATCTTAGAGGTCTTTTTGATGTTTCCTCTCCCGTAGCCAAGCCCGACGCCAGACTGGTGCCGGGCTCACTGGTCACTGTTGCCCCGGGACACTGCCGGGAGCCCGGCAGGCAGCAGCCGGCAGCCACAGTTGGTGCTCTTGAGCACTTGGCTGGCATCTCCCCATTCGGCCGGGGAGCGGGGCAGCCCCGTGCTACCCATCACCAGTCCCAGCGCCGCCGGGAGCAGGGCTGGGCATCCCGGGATGTGGCGGCTCCGGTGCGGGACGGGGCCGAGGGGCCGAGGTGACAGGCGGAGACTGAGCTGGGACCCCGAGAGGCGGTGGGTGATCCCGGCAGCGGGAGCAGCCCCAGGGCTGCACCCCACGGGGGTCCCACGGGGGGGACACGGCACCCACCAGCACAAAACCTGCAGTGCAGCACGACCCACGCGGACCCTTCCCACCGCAGGATGGCTAAAAATAGCAGGCACCGGCTTCTCGCTGCCACCAGGGAGCTAAATATAACCGGCATCGACCGGGCAGAGGGACCGGCAGCCGGCAGAGCGGGAGCTGAGCACGGCCCGGCACCGGTAGCGGCTGGGAGCGAACGAGGCCTAGGAATCCACGCGGGAACAGCCCGCCTGAGCACGGGGGGAACGCGGGTGGAGCTGCCGGTGAGCGGATGGGGCCGGATCCCCCCCGGGAACTCCCCGCCCCCAGTGCCGGTGTTCCCTGGGCGGGTGAACGCGGTGTGGGGAGCCCAGGGAGCGGGTCGGGTCCCCCCCGCTCTCCACCGGCAGCGGCGGCTGCTGCATCACGGAGAGCGATGAATATTTATGGCCGTTTAAAAATAGCTGCTGCATTGTGCTTCCCCCTCACGTGCGGAGCCAGCGGGGTGCGGGGAAGCTGCTAAATTAGATGTCACCGCGCTGAAAGCTGCTCAGTCAGGCAGGAGCAGGATAAAAATAGAGCCTGCTGTGAGTGCGTGGATCTCCTGCAAAGCAGGACCGGATCCCGTGGGATCCCCCGCCTCCGCACGCCGGCATCCCCGCGCCGCGCCCTGCCAAGAGGGCACCGCGGAGGAGCCGGGCAGGGACAACGCGGTTCTGCCCAGGGGCAAGCAGCGGCCTTTCATCTGCTTTACTCCACGCGTGCGTCTCTCCGTGCCCAAAGCCCTCTGGAGGAGGACATTTCCGAGCTCTGGCTCCAGCAAGTGACCCCGTGCCCCGCCGGCAACGCGGTGCCAGCGTGTGACACCCCCGGCAGCCCGCGGGCTCTCCGTGCTCTCGCCGCGTCCTGTCAGGATGCGCGGCTGGAGCCGAGGCCGGATGGATGCAGACACGGTCAGGACACGCAGCTCGGTGTGGAGGCACAGGGGCGCTCAGCGAGCCTCGGCGTCGCTGTGACTCCACCTGGGCCGCCCCCCAAACCCACGGCGGGCTGTGCCAGGCGAAGTGTCTCTGCCAGCTCGGGGGGCTGCGAGCGGCACCGGCAGAGCCACGTCTGCACCGCGGGCAGGCGGGAGCGCCTCGCTCGGGCTGCGACACCGCCAGGGGCCCGCTCGGCTCCGGGCAGGGGCTTTGCAGCCCAGAGCGGCTCCGGCGCTGCCCCTCGGCCGCCGGCAGAGCCGGCAGCAGGCACACACGGAGCCCTGCACAGATGGCTGCGGCACCCGTGGGCCGTGCCAGCCCCACGCCATGAGCTTTGATGGTTGTGCAAACAAAAGCGGAGCCAGATGGTCTCCCTCGCACTCCAGCGCTGGAATCCTGCACTCGCTCCCAGCCCCGACCTTGGCCGGGTGTCCTGCAGCGCTGCCAGCCTGCCCGGGCTGTCTGCACAACGCTGCTGCCGGGATTTTCATGGTGTCACGGCATCAGAGTGGTTTGGGTGGGAAGGGACTTAAAAAACCACATTCCAGTATCCCAGGTCGCTCCAAGCCCCGTTCAACCAGGCCTCGAAGACTTCCAGGGATGGGTCAGGCACAGCTCCTTCGGGAAGCGGCCCCAGTGTTCCCGCAACCTCGAATTTCCCCCGGTAAGAGCGGCGGGGGGGGCAGCCCGCCNTGGGGTCGCGCTGTGCAGAGCCCGGCCGGGAGCGGGTCCTGCCCCGGCCTGCCGGGGCACCGTCCCGTCCCGGAGAAACGGGGAAAAAAGTGGGGTCTGGGACCCCACGTGAGCCCGGAGGAGCCCAACCCCGGCCTTCTCTTTGTGCCCAAGGTCTCCCGTTAAATCGCCTAGGAAAGGCCGAGGGGGCAGGATCCCCGCCCCCAGCGTGTTCTCGTTCCCGTGTTCCCCGTGTCCCCTCCGGGGCTCTGCCAGCCCCGGGCCCCCCGAGGAGGAACCGGGCAGCTCTGGGGCTCAGACATGGCCCACACGGCCTCGGGCTGGAGGGACACGGAGCGCTGTGTTCCCAGTGTCACCTCTCACCCAGCACAGCCCAGTTCCCCAGCGTCCCCCATGTCCTCCCTGCTCTGGTTCATCCGTTGCCAGCAGCAAAGAAGGGTTTAAAGGATTTATTTGGGAGGTGGCAGCTGTTGCTGCTAGAGATTGGGATCTGTAACCCGTGGGATCATCATCACCTTGCAGTCTGGGAACACTCAAGATCAAGATAAGCACCTGAGCCCTCCTTCTCTCACCAGCGCAGTGAAGATCCTGCAGCAGGGTGCCAGGATCGGAGTATGATCCCTAAATCTCTGGGGAAGGGTGACAGCACTGCCAAATCATAGGATCATTTTTTTTTAGGATGGAAAAGGCCTTTAAGATCATCAAGTCCAAGCGTTAAGCAAGGGAACAGGAACAGGTGGTGGTCACACTCCTCTGGGGACAAAGGTGAGGAGGGAGCTGCCCCTGGATAGGGAGCTGGACAGGCAGGATGAGGTAGAGGGAGGGCTCAGCTCCACCATCACACTGTGCCCTTTGTCACTGGCCACAGCTCTGACTTTTCCCCTCCTTGGATGGCCACTGTCCAATATCAGCACAGTTCTGACCTTCACTCTCAGCCTGGTGCAACATTCATGCTTTTCTGTCCCAAAAAAGAGTGGAAAAGCAAAGCCTGGCAGCAGCTGCTCTAGGAAGGGGGGGCTGGAGTCCTTCCCGTGGTGGGCTGTGCCTTGTTGTCCTGCAGGTGAGCAAATCCTGGTGTGGAATTAGAAAGCAAACATGGGATGTGGGGGTAGGGACAGAGCTGTGGGAGCTTGTGTGCCCTCAGCCAGGCTTGTGCAATCCAAAATTTGGGAGAGCTGGGCCAAGGGCTGCAGAGCCCAGGGCAGAGCTGGTGAAATATTTAAGGTGGGGAAGGACAGAGCTGGAGACATGGAATCACCCTCATTGCAGCACAGAGTGCAAGAATGAATTAACCTCTCATATGTTCCAGTATCCCACCCCTCTAATCCTTAATTCTACAATTAAGGGAAACTGAGGCACGGGAAGGAGAATACATATTGCTTCACATACAGCTTTCCAGTTGGGCCCTTTCCCATCCAGCTGTGGGTCTGCAACTGCCCTTGCTTGCAGAGGAGACCAAGTCCAAGCTGTTCCTTAGTTTCTGGAAGTTACACTCATAGCTGGAAATTCCACAGCATCAGACATGCACCTCTGGCTGCAGGGAGCTTCCCCACAGCCCCTGGATAACGGTATCAGGAAAGAGTTGGAATAGACTCCTGGAGAGAAGGTTTTTAACAGTTGAAGAAATGAGATTTTAAGGCCTCCAGTGAGAACATGGATGCCTTTCTGTGGGCAGTCCCTTCCCACATCCCTCCTCCTGCACCCCCTCGTTGCTCCAAGACCCAGCCATGTGGTTCTTCCTGCTGCACAGCTGGAATCCCACAGCCACGGCTCTCTGTGCAGCATCCGACCGTTCCTCACGCCTGTCTCCAGCATCCTCCTGACTAAACAAGCCTGTTTCCTTCCAGCTGTCCTTGCAGGTCATGTTTTTCCTACACCTCTGCTCATTTTCTCTAGCTCCTCCCAGGACTGGACAGTGTTCACCCAACATCCAGGAGAATTATTTCCCATGTCTGGCACTCAGCACTCCTGTTTACACATTCCATAGGGTGTTTTCCTTTTTGTTGTTCTAACAATATGACTCTTTTTGACTCATTTATGCTTCACCCCAACCCCTAGTTTTCCTTCTGAGAGCCTTTGGGAATTGCAGCAGGTTTAGGACAGAGCTGCTCCCACTGCCAGGGGTGAAGTGCTGAACTCTGGCTCTCAGTGCTGTTTCGAAATCAGACTTTGGGTTTTTCTCTGGAATGTCCATAAGCTGGTGAGCTGGGAGGTGGGCAACAAGGGAGTGAGCACCCCGCAGACCTGCAGCCTATTTCGTGGGAACAAAATCCTTCTCCAAGTATGAGCCCCCTGATAGAGTGAGGATCTGCAGCAACAGCTGCCTGTGTGCATGGAAGAGGTTTGGGAGTTACTTGGAGCATTCCAAGAGCTGTGGAGTGGAGGCTGGCTGTGAGTCCCAGCCCTGGGCAGGAGTGGGGACAGTGCCAGCACCTGAGACAAGGCAGGCCCAGCGTTGCACGAGGGAGCTGGGAACAGCTGGCAGCGAGGAGAGTGTGATGTTGGATCTGGCTCGGGCTCTCCTCTGGAGAGCTGGAGGGAACAGCAACACAGCTTCCAGCTGCGGGAAGCAACAGCAAAGCCACAAGGCCAGACATCAGGAAACAGCCTTCACTGTGGGGTGCTATAGCCAAGGAGGATGAACTGGATCGTCTCATCAAACTCCTCTTATGTGGGACACGAAGATGATTTTACAAAAGAATTTCCCTGATCTTGGTGAAGACGTTCAGCTTTACAGTGGGCTGAGTTTGTGCTGTTTTCTGTAATCCCTGGATACCAGTGAGCCAGAGCTCTCCTAGTGCCACTGGCACTGTGTCAGTCCAGAAAGCCACTTGATACCTTCACTGTCTCAGGGGCACCACTCCAAGGACTTGCTCTGAGAGGGTGATACTCTCTTGCTTCCTCTCCTTCCTGGAATTGTCCAGAAAACCATCTTCGTGCTCCTCCTACGTGGCAGTTGTTCTTTCCAGGTAGGGGAAGAGCTACCTCCTCCACAGCTCTTCCTCCTGAAACATCTCCCAAGGCACTTTGCTCTGTTATCTCTCCCTTTTTACTTTTTACGTTCCTCAAGAAGAATCTCATTCCTTCCCTGAGGGGTAATTTTTTTTTTCTTGTTCCTCTATTTTTCCCCTCTGTAAATCTTTAAATCTGAAGGCCAAACACGTGAGCCAGAGTAGGAGACGAGCAAACCTCCTGAGCTGTGCAGAACCCTGTTAATTTAGTTAAATTAATTAGGAGATCTGTTGACACAGAGCCTTACCTCTGCAAATACTCTGTTCCCTTCCCAAGTTTAATGCATGCTGACTCCATAAACATGCAGGAAGCTTCCTGTGCTGTGTGTTTCCATGATTAACACTGTGATGAGGATTTAAAAGTGCTTAAAAGTATTGGTTTGAGTTTTGTCAGCCAGTCGTGGGATTGAACCTCAACACCTCGGCTCCAGGAAAACATCTCAAATCACAAGAAGCTTCTGTCACAGACAAGCTTCCCACACATAATTCCCAGATCTCAACCACTCCCGGAGTTAGCGACGTCAGCTCTAAGAATGGCAATAACGATGGGCAGAGGAGGGAACTGACTCGGGATTTTTATAGCAAACAGCAAATTTTGGGTTTGCTTGACAACCAGCCAGCGCTCAGCCCCACTGGGCAGTTTGGCTCCGCGCTCTGACCTCGGTGTTTCTGCTCCAGGGGCTCCCGTCAGCCACGAGAGCCAGGATGAATGTGGGGACGGCGCACAGCGAGGTGAACCCCAACACCCGGGTCATGAACAGCCGCGGCATCTGGCTGTCCTACGTGCTGGGCATCGGGCTGCTGCACGTCGTGCTGCTGAGCATCCCCTTCTTCAGCGTCCCCGTGGTCTGGACTCTCACCAACATCATCCACAACCTGGTAAGGGAGCGCCGTGGCCTGGGGCACTCGCAGGGAACCTTGGCACATCTGTTCCTCTGAGCAATCTGCCGAGATTCCTGTTGAAACAATCCGTTTGTGTTTCCAAAGATGCCGGGTGTGTTGCTCAAGCTCCAGCCCTCAGCATGTACTGGTGCCTCTGGGTCATGGATTTAAATCCAGCCCAGGTACAGGTGAGGCAGCAACGCCTGGTGAGGCTGCTCAGAGGGGACATGGATTCATTTCCTATAGGGCAAGTCCTAGGTTGTGTCCCCTTTCCCAAAGGGGTCTGTGGCAGGCCCCAAACATTGGCAAGACATCACTGGGGTTGGTAAAACCTGAATTGGCCTAGTGAGAGTCAAGAAATACAAGATTAACCCCCAGATTTTGTTCTGTGTAAAATAAAAGATTAGTCCAGGAACTGATTTCTCCCTCTGAAGATCAAGTCCCCATATAGGTCCCCTTGGGCACAGGGGCCAAAAAACTTCAGGGATGGAGCAACTGACTGTATATCTTTTATTTTAAATAATATCTCAGCCTGGGGATATTCCAGAGACAAGAATGACAGGAATTGAGGACCCTTGTGATAACTTATTACTAGTGAGGGATAAAAACCTCCACAAACACCCAAACTAGAGCTGCTCAGGAGATAAAAACCTCCACAAACCCTCAAACTGGAGCTGCTCAGGGGATAAAAACAACCACAAACGCCCAAACTGGAGCTGCACAGCACTCAGCTCACAAGCTGCTGGCTTCTCATCCATCTCCCCAGGCAGTTTTAGGTTCTGGGGACAAAAAGGAATTTAAAGGCCAGGAGTGGCTGTACCTCGGCGCTGTGGTGTAGCCGGAATGTTTGCCTGTGACTTGCGTTCCCCTGGTAATCAGGGGCTGACAGACCTTCTCCCAGCACGTTTTTGGGGAGCCTTCTGCCGTGCTGCAGCCGGCAGGCGCTAATCTCCCGATCGCAGAGATCCCAGGGCTGTAATCTTGCCACCGCTTCCTTGGCTCACACCCAGGAGCCGAGCGAGAGGCCTGAGGTGGAGCAGCCGAGCTGCCCCGGCTTTTCCCAACTCTCCTGTCCCTGGAAGCCGCTCCGGGCTTTCCAGCGGTGCCACATCCCTCTAGTGGAACGGTGCGGGGGTGCAAGCTGCAGATCCGCTGCCCCGGATCTGGGGGGTTTGGGATGCAGGGCCCCGTGTGCCTCACGCTGTGTGTCCTGCAGAGCATGTACATCTTCCTGCACACCGTGAAGGGAACCCCCTTCGAGACCCCGGACCAGGGCAAGGCCCGGCTGCTCACGCACTGGGAGCAGATGGATTACGGAGTGCAGTTCACTGCTTCCCGCAAGTTCCTCACCATCATGCCCATCGTCCTGTGAGTATTCTGGGGTGGCTGAGCTGCCTCGTGTCCCAGCACCCATCAGCGTTCTGTCCTGGGAGACAAACACATGGAATGCCACAGCTCAGTTTGCCTCTCCCTCTGTTCCCACCCTCCCTTTCCAGGTATTTTCTAACCAGCTTTTACACCAAGTACGACCGGATACACTTCATCATCAACACCATCTCCCTCATGAGCGTCCTGATCCCCAAACTGCCTCAGCTCCACGGAGTCCGGATCTTCGGGATCAACAAGTACTGAGCAGCGTGGCCGGAGCGGATGGCGGAGCGCGGGGCAAGGGGGGGATTCCTTCTTTCCAGCCCCGTTTCCTCCCCCCACGCAGACTGGGATGTGGTTTCACAGCGGCTGTTTAAACGCAGATCCCAACAGACACATTCCGCATGCTGGATCCTCGTGCCCAATTAATCCAAACCAGCTCCAGAGTAGAGTTTAGTGCGGAGCAGGACGTGCAACACCGGATTTCTCTTATCCCAGGGTCATCAATAGATGCAAAACCAGTGAGACTTTGAGGTACAACAAGGATGAATTCTGGGAAGAGTCTCATCTATTCCAGACATGGAATGACGAGGATAGGGATGAGGGGAAAAGCTTTTAGTGCTGGTACTATTGCTGTGGTAAATGCACTTTAAAATACATTTCCCTTCCTGAAGCTGGGTGCTTTGAGCAGAACGTGAGGGAAATCCAAAGGGATACAGCCAGACTTTCCCAGGACTGGATTGTTTTGGAGTCTGATTTCCAGTTTTAGGTGGGAAGTGGGAGGGGGAAGTGAATGACAGATTTTTATTTTGCAATCGTTGACACCACTGAGAAGGGAAGTTCTTTTCCTAAGAACAGCACAGGAGGGAATGACCTGCAGTTTGACAAAGCTTTTGGTTTCCTACAGCACCATCCTTGTGGTCCAGGGAAAAGGTGGATAGATCCTAAATCATGCTTGTTGTTTTCAGTTTATACCCAAATATGCCCAGGTAACTCCTCTCCCCACCCCAAACTGCTGTTTTTAAGTGCACAGGGGCTCAGTAGGCATTTGGATCAAGGGCTGGGGGCAGGTGATTTAATGACTGACAACAAATGCCGTGGAGCTCCTTGGAACATGGACATGGACAGGTGTGGGAGAGGCTGACAATGGGCAGGTACAGGAGGAGGGCTGATTGCTCTAACCAAGCATGCAGCCATCCTTGACTTGGAATTTTTCTCCTCACTTCAGCTCCTTGGTTGCTTAAATGCATGTGACTGGGATTTGCCAGTTCTCCATGGACTCGAGGGTTGGATTTCTGGCTTGCCTGGAGATCTGTCCCTCAGCTCCACCCCCAAGGGCTGTGTGAGCAGCAGCACCAGCAGCAGATGAATTGACCAGCAGAAGGTGTCAATTGGTCACTGATCATAGATCCTTTCACAGAGGAACAAAATCCATCCTTTTTCCTCTAAAATTACCGCCTAAATAAAGCAGGCTTATGTTTCCTGGCTGAGACAGCTTTTACTGTTTTACTGAAAATGAGAAAGACCTGATTTTCCTTTGGGTTGTGTCCCAGATGGAATGGGTGAATGGGTTTTCCCTCACTCTTCCCCTGTAACCCCCCAAAAACTTGTATTTTTGTCGTCTTAGTGCTTATATTGTCTCACCTTTTTTGACAATGGTATAAATCTTTTAAATCTGCCTTTTTTTGTCCCTGCAGTAGCAAATCCAGCTTTAGAGGCCATGATAGAGAGTGTTGAGCATAGGATATGGAAGGGAGAATTTCAGATCTGTTACTACTCCATGCATAATTTTAGGCAAGTTGCTTCACTACTCTCTCAGACTTCCTATTGGACTGCTACAGGGAAGGGAAAATATGGAGTGTATCTCAGAGGGCAGCTGGAATGCAGGGAGAATCATTTCCTAATGTGTTTGAAAAGTGTAAATCCAGGTGAAAAGGAAGTTTTCAAGCAGGTAGAAGGAGAAGAGAGTCTGGCTGGAGATGGACCCCTGGGTATTGACAGATATGCAATTTCCTTGATGGGCAGTTTAAACCTTCAAACCTAAGATAGAAGAGCTGCTGCTTTAGCTGAGGTACTCTCTACCCTAATCGGCTCTTTAAGCTACTAGACAATGATAATTGTGATAAAAATAGAGCTATTTCATCAATCAGCTGAAAAATGACACAGCCAAGAGCAGTATTCCTGCAGGAGAGGCCACTCCAAGGAGGGGCAGGTCCTGGCAGGGTGGCTGAGGCTGGACCTGAAATGCTGATTGTGGTGCTGAACAGACCTGAGTGTCTGCCCACACACCACTTCCATCTCCAGGGGAAACGAAAGAAAACTAATTATTGTCATAGAAAACATGGGGAAAAAACATCTTTGTTGCAACAGAAACAGCCTCTAGATGCTTTCAAACATGACTTCTCACAGACAGACATATGCTGGGTATTTCTAAGCATATGCACATCACAGATTTGTAAATCTAGAATAATTATCAATTGAAAGGATTGGGGTTTTTTTAATGAGCTACAGCAATTCCCAGAGTCTCCTTGAAGGCATTAACACAGCTGTAGGTTTGAACACTTGTGTGGTCACTGACACTATGGACTCGTTTCCTTAAATTAAAGATCAAATGGAACGCAGAATGGGATTATAAACTTCTCAAACAAGCAGGTTCTAAAGCTTAAAGCCCCAAACTTGTAATTAAGTCTCTGCCTAGCAACAAAAGTAAACATTTTTTGATTTCTCTTTCACACGAATGATCAAAGCAGCCGATGCCAGAGTCACATGACACTCTTTACAACACAACTGTGACATTTTTCCATGGAATAACTGAGATTAACTTGGACTCAGTTAATCCAATCAAGGGAAACATAAATGGAAACAGAAAAAATATGGAAATAAGCAAGTTGAAGAAAGATTTCAAGTTCTATTGTGGAGAGTTAAGTACCTATATATGATTAATAAGTATTTGAACAATTACACATCAGGTAGCATCTTCCTTAAGATCCCAACATAAGGGTAGGTATTAGGATCAATCAAAAATAAAAAGCAGGAAGTTAATTTTAATTAAACCACCATTCTTGGGTGTACCTGAGGCAGTCTGAAGTGAAAGGACAGCATGAGCAGGCTGAGGGGTGGTCAGATGCGTCCTGGCAGGGGACAGATCAGGGGTGAAGCCACACTGTGCGAGGAGAAGCAAAACGTGAGCAGAACACCTTCTTTGAGAGGGGAGTTTTCCCCGGGTGCCTGCATGGAGGAGATAACTGATTGTTACTGATTTTAAATGGGATTCTGATCACAGCACACTTGACAGATTTCTTCTCACACTGGTCCTGTATCATGATCAGGGCAAGTTCCTACCTGGAGAGACTAATCTCCTGTGATGCAAGAACAATTCCTAGTAAGAAGGTATTTTAAGCTTTTCCATTTTGTTCTGGAATGAAAGAGAAAAGCTTTAGAAAGGCTGGAAGCCTTCTCAGGAACTGGCAGCAGCCTGTCCCATCTTGTACTTGGCAAAGCCTCCTCAGCCACTGTCAGCAGCACGCACGTTTCCACGGGGTACAGCAGCCCCTGCTCCAGGACACTCAGAAAACCAGCAAGTCCTCCCAGCCTGATGCTCCTGAATCAGGGATCCTGAGCTGGGAGTCATTTCACAGAGCTACCAGGCTGGAAGACAGTCCAAACCTTTGCAGGAAAAAGCCTCTAAAATAAACTAAACAGAGGGCTACTTATTCTAAAGTACTTTTATGTTTGAACCACTGTTCAATTTTGGGTTGTTTTTAGAAGTTTGGTACTGGCCCTCGAGGAGGGGACAGCAGTGGCATAACACATTAATATTCCTCCTTGTGACTTACGTTGCTTTATCATTGCCTAGAATATCTTTGAAGCATGTGAGTGTTGGTGTGTCCGTACCCTCCTTGGATCAGTGAAATCAGTTAAATCAGCTGAATTAGTTGGGAGGGGTTTTTAAAGGAATGTTCTGTACAAAGTTTTAGGGTTTTTTCCCCATAGCCTTCTTTTTGCTGTGGATACAGAAGTCTCATCTAGAGAACTTTCTAAAATAAAGTGTGAATATTTTTATTACTCCTTTGTACAGTATTCTAAGAAAGACTAATAAAAGTGAAGTATTCAGGTAAAAACTTGCATTTGCCTCCTGGAATCTTCACGTGGATGGCGGTTGCTGTCATACAAGCATGGCAATGACTACAGGAAACATGCAATGGCTTGGGTTGGAGGCGCCTGAAAGCTAATTCATTCCTGCCTCCTGCCATGGGCAGGGGCTCCTTCCACTATCCCAGGCTGCTCCAAGCCACATCCAACCTGGCCTTGGACGCTTCCAGGGATGGGGCAGCCACAGCTTCTCTGGGTGACCAGTGCCAGGGCCTGACCACCCTCACCTAGAGGAATTTCATGCCAATATCCCCTTCTGAGTCCATTTCTCCATCTGTCAAAGAACAGCAGCATTACCAGGCTGGATAAAGTTGAATGATGGAATGGTTTGGCCTGAAGAAACTTAAAGCTCATCCAATCCCACCTGCTGCCAGGGACAGGGACACCTTCCTGTCCAGTCTGATGTTGGACACTTCCAGGGATGGGCTTACATCTCCTAGCTCAGTAGAATTTTGAGTTATCCACAGCCCCTGAAACAGACTCTGCTCAAGGAAGAGTTAAGCAAGCAATAGGCATTTTGAGGAAACAGAACACAGGGGAAGAGGATAAAATTACTCCAGCTGGGAACAGCTCTGGGCAATGATAATTCTGATGTGAACAGCCAGGAGTCCTGCAGCATGGATCGGGTCTAACACTGCTCCTGCCCAAGAGTTGCTTCAGGGCGCCTACTGTCAGCAAGGTAAGAGAAATCAATTTACTCTCTGCTCTGGGTTTGTGAAGGTGCAAGCTTCCTGTATGACTCACGGCTCCTGTACTTCGCAAGCGCTTCCACACCTTGGGCAGACAGCCAGAGGAGTTTTGCCCAGTCCTGCTGCTCTCCAGAGGCAGCCCCACATTCTGCTCTGCACCCACCAGCCAGAGGTCTTCTCCCCAGTCCTGCT
>WBMY01002492.1:0-10357 GCA_013397315.1 Donacobius atricapilla
TGTTTTGGTGCCTGGGAAAGGGACGCGACTTCATCTAGACCTTGCTAAGTTCCCTGGGATTTTAAAGGGTTTGATGATTATAACTGGTTGGGTTTGGGTTGGGGTTTTTTTGTGTGTTTTTTGCATCAGCTGCTTTTTATGCATCCCTGACTGTAGGAGTTAGAAGGACTCAAAGACTTTTAAACTTTCTTGCAGCTCTGGGGCACACAGCAAGCAGGGAGGAGAAGGAAGAGCTCTCTTGGCCTCTGAAGTCTGCTTCTCCTCAGGGAGCAGTGGGAAGTTATTTCTACAATATTGCAGCTGGATCAACCGAGGAGGAGATGACATGAGATTAATGAAATAATCATGCTCTGTGGGCTGAACAGGATATTGCCCTGACAATGCTGTTGGCAGCAAGCTGAGCACAAGCCAGGGAAACTACAGGCATAAACCTTCTGCCCCAACCTTTTGTCCCCAGCAGCAAGAACTCCTTCTGTCTGTACCTTTCCTTTGCCTTGTCCCCTCATTTCCAGGTGAAGAGACAAGTCATTTCCAGGTGCAGAGACAGGTCATTTCCAGGTGCAGAGACAAGTTACTCTGATCAGGACCACTGAACCCAGCTTGATTTGTTCAGTGTGATGAGTCCAGTGCTTGGTTTTTATCTACCCAAGCAAACATCTTGTAAGGTGTCCCTGTCCTCTTACTGACTGTGCTATTGAAAGTATTACCTGCTAAAGATAAGCGTTTTTTTTAAGTGTGGCAGGTGACAGCAATGAATCACTGGGTCACACTGCTGCCAGGGAGACCCTGGTGGGCCCCCTAGTTTGTGATCCTCTCAACCCTCCTCTGCCCCCATTTTCCTTTTCCACACCAGGGTCTTGCTTTGTCATGTGCAGTGAGTCCTTAGAGGGTTCAGCCACATCTGCAGTCACCAGTTTCTGCAAACAACCCCTGTGCAGTTTTTCTTCCCCTTGCTTATCCCAGTAAATATGCTTCGGTTAATCCAATTTGCTCTTGCATTGAGTTGCATCGAACAAAGTGGCTGCCAACCAAATATTCAAGATACAAAAAAAAGCAGCTCCAGCCCCTTGCTCATGGTTTGGGAAAGGAGGCTCTGTGTGGGCATCACCCATTCAGAGGGCAAACAATTCCCTTGGCCCCTGAGACACAGCTGGGATGCAGCAGTGACCAGCAGCAAATAACACAGGAACAAAGGACTAAATCACATTTGTGTACCCTCCTCCACTGTGTTTCTCTGCATTATTTAAGAGAAAACATGTTCTCTTCTAGTCTTTATTCTTTCCATATTGCACTCAATTCCTGCTGTGGGCGAGTGAATTAAATCAAACGTTCCAAGCTCAGGTTTCGTGAAGCCTCTCTGATCACACCCTGGGTCTAATGTAGGTCTAGAAAGCTATGCCTGCTCCTCAGCAGGCCAGAGCCAGCTCTGGGACCAGACAGACCCGAGCTGTGCAGACCTGGGCTCAGCAGAGCCAACAGCTGCTGTGCATGGACTAAAAGCCCAGAGCCCAGCACCTGTAGCTTTGAACGGCAGATCCAGGTCCAAACCCTGGGAAAGAGCCATGCCCTGGGAGCAGACACATGGGTAGCTGTCACTGACTGTCTGGGACCATCACAAGGCAAAGCACAAGCCTGGGGCCCCTATGGCAGGTGGTGCTGGGGGCCAAGGCAGGCACCAACACCAGTACAGCCCCAGCTCCTCGCTCAAGCTGGGGCTTGAGCACCTGCAGTGCCACCACACCAGGCTGTGTAGACACCTCACAGAGAGCCCACAAATCCCCCACACCTTCAGCACCCAGTGCCTTGTGGCAGCAGTTAGCACATTTCCCAGAAAGTTTCACCTACACACCCTTTGCAGCCACCATGGGCAGGAAAAGCCTGGGTGACAGCGGGGCAGCTCCTGCACAGCCCAGTAAAGGCAGGGGAGCTGCTTCCCCTATTTGGCAGGGTGGGGATTCTGACCCCCTGAGGGCACCCATATGGGCATGAAGTTAGAGCAGGCTCCAGCATCTTTGGATAACCCATCCCTGCAGGGCAAAATTGATTTTTTTTAAATTAATCTATTTACAGAGTTGGAGTTGAGCTAGCTTTAGGTGGTATTTAAGCTGCTTTCCCTGTGCCTCGTGTTCAGCATTTGCATGGTGGGATTAAATCAGATGGGGGAGCAGGAGCAGAGGTACAAACACCTCTGGATGCCTGAAACCTGCACACCCAGAGCAGGGTCTGAACCTCCTCAGAGCCCTCTATCCTGCATGCCTAAAGCATCCCCCACCATCGGGGGAGCAGCAAAGGAGCCTCAAAAGCTTCAGGATGCAGCATTGGAGGGTCAGACCCCACCAACCTGAGGTGCTCCAGCCCAGCAGGACCCTGAGCACCCTCCGGAAGAGACCCTTCATGCTTTGGAAAAAAAGCTTAGCAAGGAGGATTTCTCCTCTCTGTCATTAACCTGACATAATGTCTTTCCTGCTGGCAGCTTTCAGGCTCAGCAGGTTTGTTATAAAATTCATTATCAGATATTGCAATCACAGTCACCTTTATTGGGCTCTGCATTTACAATAATTAGGTCAATAAACACTGATTTATAAAAATGACAAACAGGAACTCCCAGTAAGCAAGAAAAATGTGCTTTCTTTAGTGAGCAGTTTCTCACAGGGTGAAAAAAAAATTGTAGAAAGGTAGAAACCAGTCACTGTAAGTGACAGCAAAGTAAAGCAGATTCTCTTGGGAATTTCCACATCCCAGCTGAGATATCACCAGGGACAGACACAGGGTGCAGACCCCAGTGCCAGGGTCCCTTCCCAAGGGNCCCTTCCCAAGGGCTGCAGAACCAGGGAGCAGGGGAGAGATGCTGGAGGTGCAACAGGAAGAGACTATCACAGCAGGTGGCACGGAGAGGGAAAGAGCAAGGAGGAGGCAGCAGGAACCAGGAAGGAGAGTGGGAACAAAGGAACAGCAGAGAGGAAAATCCAACAGAAAGGAAGCACCTTGGCAGCAAGGGAAGAAAAAAAAGAACCTGCCAGGTATAGCAAGGGGAGAGCAGAGCAGTAGAAGAGAAAGGGCGTGAGACAGAGCTTCAAGCCTTAATGTCAAGGAAAAAAATGAGAGAGGAGAGAGGGAGGTGTTACCTGAGAGAGGGCACTGCAGATGCTCTCTGCATTCCCAGGCTGCTCCAAAGGCACAAGGGGCTGTCTCAGTGGGCTTTATGAGGCACAGCCGGGCTGGGACAGCGAGCTGACCCTCAGGTGTGTTAAGTAAATAAATGTTTCCACGGGGTTGAGTTTGTTATAAGTAAATAAATGCTTCCAAGGGGTTGGGCTTGTTATAAGCAAACGAATGTTTCTAAAGGGTTGGATTTGTAGCAGATGTTTCTAGGAGTTGAATCTGTTGCAGGTAGGTAAATGTTTCGGATGGTTAAGTGTTGCGGGTGGGGACTGTTCTGAGGGTTGCACGTTGCGGGGGATGGAAGTGTAGGCAAGCTAAAATAGGACGGTAACAGGCAAGCAGAGCCAGTGCTCCGAGCCTCGATTGGTGGATGCGACCGACCAATCATTCGACGCCCTGGGAAAATGATTGGTCCAGAATGATCCTCTGTAAAGTCCAATCAGACCCCGACAAACGAGCCAATCAGGGAGAGGATACTGAGCGCCCCAATCAGGAGGCAACATAGAAGATAAAAAGGACTGTTGGTACTCTCCCAAGCATACTCCAGTGAAACTTTGTGCTCCAAGGGGCGCGCAGGGTTCCATGCTGTTACTTTGTTTTTCGTCTCTGGTTTGTCAAGTGGGGCCTAAGCCGGTCTTGGGCTCCGGTCCTCAGCCGCGAGTTTTAATAAACGAGTGCCCTTTTTCTTCTCATTTGAGTCCCGGCCTCGTTTATAACAGGGGTGCGTGGGGTGGAAGGTGAGGGCAGACACACCACACACAGCAGAAGTGGGTGTGAGTGTGAGCCCAAGGGCAAAGACTCATTGAGTCTAGGAAAGGGCAGAGCTGCAGCCACCCTGGCTGCGTGGGAAGAGCACAGAGTGGGGCCCAGCACCTCGAGGGGCAAGCCAGCCCTCCTGCAGACCCCAGCACGGGTGCTAGGAGACCCTCACCCAGGTCCAGGGCCCTGGAACTCTAGCAGCTCCCCAGAGGGCAACAGCTGAGCCCCACAGTCACAGCGGGACACCAGCTCCTGGAGCAGCCCTCAGCACATCCCTGTCCCACAGCCAGCAGCCCTGGGAGCCCTTTGGCCTGACACCAGTCCCCTGCAGCAGCCTCTGCATGTGGCTGCCCCTGAGCTGGGCAGGGACAGCCCAGCAGCAGCGCCGTGCCCACGGCCCCGGCGGCCAGCCCTCCCTGGCAGCCTGTGCCGCGGTACAGAGCACCGATGTGCTCACCGTGTCCCCTCCACACCCCTGGGCAGCCCGCCGGCCATCACACACGGCTAAGGCAGCGAGAAAGAGGGGCAGGCGGAGGAGGAGGCCGTCCCCTGCCATCCCTAGCCCGTGGGGCCATCCCTGCCCCTGGGGCCCCCCCTGCTCCCGTGGGCACATCCCTGCCCCGTGGGGCCACCCCTGCCCCTGGGCCCCTCCCCTGATCCCGTGGGCACATCCCTGCCCCGTGAGGCCATCTCTGCCCCTGCGGCCATCCCTGCTCCCTGGGCACACAGCCCAGCCGGGCGCAGGTGCCACTGCCCAGAGCAGCAAGGCTTGTCAGTGCCCTCCTCACTGCCCTGACCCACAGCTCCCACCTCGACTGCGTGCACCAGAACCTCCTCCCACCTCTCCTTCCTGCCTCTTTTGTCTGTTTCCTGCTGCTGATCCTCAGCTCTCAGCACATGTTGCTATACTGGGAGCCCTGCAGCCCCAAGGGCACACTCCAAATCCCCCTACAGCCTCCCCATCCCCTCCCAGAGAGCTGAGCAGCGTTGACTCCAACCACCTTCGCGCATGAGGAACACCTGATGCCCCAGGAAGAAGCGTGGCTGTCAGGAGTGCCACCCCATCAGGGCACCCCCAGGGCCCCCCAGCTGCCAGGGAACATCCAGAGGGCAGCCAGCATCAGCTGATGATCACCAAAAGTCCTGGAGTTACGGGGCTTCCATCACTTCATTCTATTTGAGGTAGACGTGGGCAATCATGCTGGCTTGGGTTGGTTTTATTTATTTTATTGATTTTTAAAATAGCTGTTTTTTTCCAAAAGGGCCCTGAGGCTGTGAACAGCTTGACTGTACATGTGAGAGCTGGGAAAGAGGCAGCAGCAGAGCTGGAGGTGCAGGGAAACAGGTGAGGCTGCATGGAGGCTTCACTGAGAAAGAACCAGGCAAACCCCCATCTCCTGAGCCTCAGAATCTCCCCAGGAACATCAGTGCACCCAGGAGACCTGGGGAATTCATCCTCTCATCACTGGGCTACAGCTGCCTGTGGTCTCAAAGGATGAGGGAAAATGTTGTTTGCATCATCACTGGGCAATTAATGGTAAAAGCCATCAATGGGAGATTTAATGACAATCAAAGAAAAATTAACTGTGTTGAAATTCTTCTGTTTATTGGGTTCTTTCTTGATTAGTAGCATGTGGGAGTAATCTCAACCCTTCCTTTACTTGCTGTAGAGTAAACAACATTAATGCTTGTATCAGGTGACAGTAAAATATGGCAGGAGACCTTGCGGTACTGCACTGATTCAGTAGGAAATGTTCAATATGTTAACATTAAACACTTTAGGTTTGCTTAGCAGTGATAAAATGCTGGTTATTCTCTTCACACAATCCCAGAGCAATGAAGTGCCTTTTACCAAAATTTTTCTTCTCCCTGTAGGTTTCCCCCTGCCAAGTTCTCAGTTGAGGTGAGATACTGACCTGGCAGCTCCTCAGATGGGGTCCTGGTGCCTCTCCAGGTGCTGATAAGTTTATTGCTGGTACCCAAAGCATCCCTGCATCCTTCACTGCACCCCCACACCTGCACCTCTCCGAGCAACCAGGCCAGCCTCATCCACCTCCTTCCCCTCACACAGCCATCATAAAATTGCCTGCTGCTAATGAAGCAGGCTGGCAATTAACTGCTGCCAGCAGAGCATTGGCATCAGTCCTAGCATCTGTCTGCTGCCATGAGCAGGGAACCCAATAACACCCTGTGCTGCTCTTGGGTGATGGGTGACAGGGGGAGATCACTGCAGGGCAGGGAGAGACACCAACCCATCATCCCCAGGCTATCCACTTCTTGCTCTCCTTTCTTGCATATCCTAGAGGAGCTGCAGACTACTCCTTAACAACCCTCAAACTATTTTTAATAAAAGGCTTTTCGGAGTGGCACCAACACACACGGAGCTTTCAATTACGTTTTAGTTGTCCCAGTAGGAAGCAGCTCTTTACTGAGAAAAGTGACTTACAATAGTGTAGCATTATGGTTTTGGTCTTTGCATTACAGGTATTCAAAGCCCAGTGAAAGTAAAAACTGCTCAGCACACATTCCATAGCTGAGCTAAGCCTCGTGCATGGGGAAAGCATTTCGGGAGCAGTTTGAAGTCAAACTGTGTAGTCATCTGGTAAGAACGGAGACAAGAAATTGTTATTTATCAAGATGAAACTGGCATTTGGATAAAATTCTCCAGCGCTGTTAATAACTTCTGTTGACGAGGGAGTTGCAAGAGCAGCACTGAGGCAGCCATCCCTGGATCTGGGAGGAGTGGGATTTTCATGGGCTGTGAGCAGGGGAAGCACATGTCTGCCGTAATAACTTTCTGGGCACCTCCGTCAGAATGGCCACCATGAATTTATCTTATTCTATTCTCTCCCAAAGCTTTGTCAGTTTTGAGTAATTTGCTGTGAGTAGCAGCTGCTGGAGTGCCACATGGCCACGTGCGTTTCCAACATGAACTCCAGCTCCCTGAGCAGTTTTATCATAATGATTAAGTTTCTTAAGTTGAATCAAGGATGTCTCTGGAGTTCCCTACGACGATGTGAACTTAAGATAAACAATGAATGATGAATACGCCAATTACTGAAATCTCCCTTACTGAAACCTTCGGCTGAGGCCATATGTGGCTGGTTGATAAGAGGAGGCACACGTCCTCTCATCTGGCAAATGTTACTGAAAATTGGATGGTTTGAAGCAAAGACAGTTCCGGGTAATCAGGCACTGGCTAATGAGCACCTTACTTTTATATGTGATTTTTCCCTTTCTCTGTTTGCTGTCCATAATGCTGGAAGAGGAGAGGGAGCTGTCTGCCTGAGCCACATTCTGCAAATGCTTCAGTGTTGTACAAATCCCTGCCCTTGGGCCCCACAGTGCATCCCAGCACAGGACACAAAAGCAGCAGGAGACAGTCANGCCTCGTGCATGGGGAAAGCATTTCGGGAGCAGTTTGAAGTCAAACTGTGTAGTCATCTGGTAAGAACGGAGACAAGAAATTGTTATTTATCAAGATGAAACTGGCATTTGGATAAAATTCTCCAGCGCTGTTAATAACTTCTGTTGACGAGGGAGTTGCAAGAGCAGCACTGAGGCAGCCATCCCTGGATCTGGGAGGAGTGGGATTTTCATGGGCTGTGAGCAGGGGAAGCACATGTCTGCCGTAATAACTTTCTGGGCACCTCCGTCAGAATGGCCACCATGAATTTATCTTATTCTATTCTCTCCCAAAGCTTTGTCAGTTTTGAGTAATTTGCTGTGAGTAGCAGCTGCTGGAGTGCCACATGGCCACGTGCGTTTCCAACATGAACTCCAGCTCCCTGAGCAGTTTTATCATAATGATTAAGTTTCTTAAGTTGAATCAAGGATGTCTCTGGAGTTCCCTACGACGATGTGAACTTAAGATAAACAATGAATGATGAATACGCCAATTACTGAAATCTCCCTTACTGAAACCTTCGGCTGAGGCCATATGTGGCTGGTTGATAAGAGGAGGCACACGTCCTCTCATCTGGCAAATGTTACTGAAAATTGGATGGTTTGAAGCAAAGACAGTTCCGGGTAATCAGGCACTGGCTAATGAGCACCTTACTTTTATATGTGATTTTTCCCTTTCTCTGTTTGCTGTCCATAATGCTGGAAGAGGAGAGGGAGCTGTCTGCCTGAGCCACATTCTGCAAATGCTTCAGTGTTGTACAAATCCCTGCCCTTGGGCCCCACAGTGCATCCCAGCACAGGACACAAAAGCAGCAGGAGACAGTCAAGGGCTGTCAGTTGGTCCTGCACATCTTCTGGGGTAAGGAAGCCTTTCCTGAGAGACCCACCCAAATGGGAGGAACAGCCATTCTGCAAGTCTACCAGCAGTCTGGTAAAACTTTGTGGGTGCAGCTGCAAAGGGATACAGACAGCACAGCTGAGGATGGAGGGAAAAGCACCTCAGGACAGGGATGCAGCCATACTGTCAGTCAGCATTCTGGATGTGCTTGAGGCTGAAGCACCTAAAAGAGCAAAGAAAGAGGCATTTTCCCTACTGAGGGACCTCCCAGTGGCAGACAAGGGCCGCAGTGGAGGTGAACACAGCAGGATCCCTCAGGCCCTGTGGCTCTGTGTTGCTCCTCTNGTCTCTGGAGTTCCCTACGACGATGTGAACTTAAGATAAACAATGAATGATGAATACGCCAATTACTGAAATCTCCCTTACTGAAACCTTCGGCTGAGGCCATATGTGGCTGGTTGATAAGAGGAGGCACACGTCCTCTCATCTGGCAAATGTTACTGAAAATTGGATGGTTTGAAGCAAAGACAGTTCCGGGTAATCAGGCACTGGCTAATGAGCACCTTACTTTTATATGTGATTTTTCCCTTTCTCTGTTTGCTGTCCATAATGCTGGAAGAGGAGAGGGAGCTGTCTGCCTGAGCCACATTCTGCAAATGCTTCAGTGTTGTACAAATCCCTGCCCTTGGGCCCCACAGTGCATCCCAGCACAGGACACAAAAGCAGCAGGAGACAGTCAAGGGCTGTCAGTTGGTCCTGCACATCTTCTGGGGTAAGGAAGCCTTTCCTGAGAGACCCACCCAAATGGGAGGAACAGCCATTCTGCAAGTCTACCAGCAGTCTGGTAAAACTTTGTGGGTGCAGCTGCAAAGGGATACAGACAGCACAGCTGAGGATGGAGGGAAAAGCACCTCAGGACAGGGATGCAGCCATACTGTCAGTCAGCATTCTGGATGTGCTTGAGGCTGAAGCACCTAAAAGAGCAAAGAAAGAGGCATTTTCCCTACTGAGGGACCTCCCAGTGGCAGACAAGGGCCGCAGTGGAGGTGAACACAGCAGGATCCCTCAGGCCCTGTGGCTCTGTGTTGCTCCTCTGGCTCCATACAGGAGCAGGTGTCACCACTACCAGCAGTGAGAGCTGCATGGCACCACGTGCCACAGCAAATTATATGATTTACTTACTACCTATGGAATTGCCCAATTAATTCACTATCCACATTAATATTATGGCTCATTTTTAACTTCACTGTCTCCATCGTTCCAATTTAGTGCTGCTCAGAGATGCTGCCACTGACCTTAGTGGGTTTTTCATTATAACAAAGAGCACGATATTAATCACAAGGGGTTTTCAGCTGGAGGTTGCTGCCCAAACCCCACTGCTTTAAGGAGCTGCTTTTTAGTGGTTTGGGGACCAATTTTATTTCTGCCAGGCTGCTCAGCCCCGCTCACACCGTGTACAATCCTTTGTGCTGTCCAGGAGGAATTTCTTGGTATAACATTTCCAGGCACAGAGATTTTGTGCAGCAGTCAAGCTACGCTGCAGACATGATAGATTTTTCTGGGCAAATTGGAACAAGGAGTAGAAAACTGAAAGGATGCACCAGTCATAGCCAATGAGCTTCCTATTGTCCTGTATAAAAATCAAATGCCTTTTAATAATTTCAAATGTTCTTCTGGGTATCAATTAGTCACACATTAATATCAGTATTGCCTCTCTTCCTCAGTTCACATCAGATTAAATTCTCCCCTGTCATATACACTCACTCTCATTAGCTTCATGGTAAATTAGTAATTGTTCCCTCTCCATTGACATTGATGGGAGATTTTAATCAGAACTGCTTTTTATACAGAGAACTTGGTTGTCATCCTAAGGACACTAAGGGGTTTTCCCCTATAATTGTTGCCTTTTCATAAAAAATACTCTTATTTTTCCTTCTGAAACCCTGAAGTCTGAGCCAGAACACTGGGGAATGGGGGGAAAAAACCCAACCTTTTTCATGACTGTCATCCTGCACATTCTGTCCCTCTCTGCATCCCAACTATCTGTCTCCTTGTCAGGATCCAGCGACTGTGACACAGCCACAGGTGCTGAGGGGGGACACCTGAGGTTGCACAAGGGTTTGCTGCTGTCAAACCTCCAACACAAGGCTGGCTATTCATAACACTGTCTGTGGAGAGCAGCAGTGTGGAGGG
>WBMY01002493.1:0-15542 GCA_013397315.1 Donacobius atricapilla
CTGGTAAATGCTTTTGCTCTGTGTGAGTTGCCTGCCTCTTTTGAAATTAGTGTATTCTAAAAGTCTTGGTGAAAAGGAAGTAAACCAAAACTATACCAGAGTTTAGCCTAACTGCACATCATGGTAGGTTGTGGCACACAAGAATTTCAGGAGAGACAGACCAGGGAAATTGCACATTGAATATATGGTACCTTAAGCATGGTATTAGACGGTGTAGCCATGTGCTTCATGCAGGGCAGGTTTTGGAGTGGGTGGCATGTGCGCCTCAATCTGTAGTAGATAATAATGCATAGGTAAGGCAAGAAAGATCTAGGACTAAGTTGGCAGGTGAACTTTTTGAAAACTTAATCTCTTTTCAGACTGAATTTTAATAAGCCCTCCATGACTCTTTTCTTCTTCCTTTGGTGCCCAGATAAAATTTGCCTCAGCTGATATCTGATAAAGATGGAGAAAACATCTGTGAAATAAGGAACTGGGAGAAAAAGGGTTTCTTCTACAGTTAGTATTGCCTTTTGTAGTGAATATTTAGCTTCATGTCTGAGTTTCTATTTACATGATGGCATATTTTTACTCTAGCAGAGTTTAATCTTCTGAGGAATATTTTACATATTTTTGCAACTTTCATTTATGCATATTTCATGGCAGAATTTGCATATTAAAATCTGCTTACGGACAGTGCAGTGCACCTGTTTAAATATGAGAACACAATATTTGTTCTGCGCCCATTGCTTTTTATATTCTTGTCTCTTTTTTCAGTTACTTCTGTTTGAGCTTCTGTAGGTGTTCATTAATTGTGAGGCTTTTTAGTCAGAATTTGAGTGGCTTTTATTGTTGTATCTTAGTCTTTCTTTTTGCATTGTCATCTCTGCTTTTTCCTTTCTGCACTCTCATTTATTGAATAGAATGTAAAATAAGCTAATACTTACCAAATCTAATTCAGAGTAGGTAAAATATTCAATTTCTGTAAAACAACGCAGAACTGGAATTCATATATAACAGGCTGCAATACATAAAAAGAAAATTACTAAATCATATCTCACTTATCATATATCTTTTTGATAGGAGCAAAATCTGTGCCATTAGTTCCAGACCAGTGTATTTTCCATTCAAAATGCTTTAGTGCATGACTTGTAAATCTGTCCTCATCATCCTATATTACTTTTTCAAAGCAAGACTAACATGAAGCAAGACAGGATGAATGAAAGTCAACGAAGGTCGACTAGACAATCCAATTACTAAAGATTCTTGGACTAACAGTACTGTGATCTATAATAGAATTGTGTGTGAATTTCTGTCTTTGTTGACAAGGGTCATTTCTGTAGAACTGCAGTATATTTTTTATGGTAATCTAGTTTTAGATTATGCTAGTCTAATCTCTTTGTATAATGCATCAGAATGTCAGTTGTTTAAAAATTCATTAGTTCTCAGAAGCCATGTTTATAAAACACCTTTTATGTACCTGTTCCGTCTCCTGAGTAGTGAACGTTTAACATAGAGCTACACATTGCATAACAAAGACACGGTGTTAAGGTGCATAATCATTGCATACATATATCACTGCTAATTCTCCATGCTTTTTTTTTCATTACCCACTTATTTTTCTTTCATTCTGCTGAACAGACCATCTCTTGTGTGTTATAAAGAACACATTCATACAGTAAAAGAGGTTACTATTTCTGGCACCAGCTTCTTATAGAAATAGTGACCCAGGCTGCATGTTGGAGCCAAATAGAAGTCTGTTTAGAAACCATTGGTGCTGGACACTGCAAACGATGAAGAAGAAGAAAGCCTTGTAAAGCAGAAGAATAGATGTTGCCAGTTGTTGAAGCATCCTTGAACTTCAACTTTGTTGCTTCTGTATCACCCAGTCACAGAATAAGTTAGGGAAAAACTCCCGTGGTCATTAAGTCCAACTTTGAAAAAACGTGTTGTCAATCAGCACTGAGTGCCATGTCCACCTTAACACCTTCAGGGACTTCACCACCTCCCTGGGCAACCCATCCCAGTGTCTGATCACCTTTCAGATGTGTTTGAATTTTTCATACTTTTTCTCCTTGATACAAATAGGCCTAATGAAAAAAAACCCAAAGCAACAAAACAACAAGAACAAACCAAACTTCTGCATACAAACTTTGTATCATTATAGTTTTGAGCCATATATAAATAAGGACAGATAGGATTTAGTTATCTGTTATTCTAACTGAAGACTAGGTAGTTTTACTTGACTATCATTTTGCAGATAAGTTTTAAGTAAATTCCAAATTACTACATGTTCTTGTTTTCCCCAAATCCTGCAAAAAAAGAAGAACAAAAAGATGTAATATAAATTTTATTTTTTAACCTATTTTTAGCAGATGTTTAGATTACAGGTATTTTGATCTGGTATTTCCATACATGGTCTTTTATATTTATCGTAGAAGAAGCCCTTCTAGTGAAAATGCAAGTGTGTGTTTATGTAAATATAGAAATACATATACATATATTATTCCTTCCCAGCTAATACAATTATAGGAAAATGGAGTCATATTAAAAGTGTTTAACCAAACAGAATATCAAGTGGTTTTCATTACAGGCTGTCTGAATGGGAAGCATGCTATTAAAAAATCAATTGCTATACATGGCATAGGGTCTGAAAAAGAAGTAATGATTTCCTAGATGCTGGTATAACAAAGGCTGCTGAGAGGAAGGTACAGTGTTGATTGAGACAATTTTTACAGTATTTCCCAATAAAAGTTGAAGTCACGTTCTGTAGATAGTGGAGTTTTGTTGTCTGACAGCAAAAGACTGAAATACTGCTTTTATATTTATAAGTCAAGATTTAAGAACAAATTGTTATTTGCAGTAGCGAAATATGGGTCTAAACTACCACAGTAATTGTAAAGCATAAACAGGTTATGTCACACTCCTTTTGACTGGAAAATTGTGAGACTTGCATGGCATATAGAAGTAATGAAGAATCTTTTTCTTATTAAATAGATGTTGCATATCTAAAAAGCACCAAAAAGGTTTGCTGCTAATCTGTAAACTCTTTAATATAAATGGCCATAATCTACTGTTATTAATTTTTATTAAAACTGTTTTTTCCACTGGTTTTGTTTAGATTACAGAAAATACTGTAGTATGGAAAGAAGATGTTTTAAGACAGTTATTTTCTTATTTGCATTCAAAATGTCATTTTTCAAAGTTGTCATACACCTAAATATTAGCTATAAGTAAGAAATTATTTTTAGATTGAAGTGTTAAGCTCTGTAATGAATTTGTGATATTAGGCATTTATGCTATAGATTTTTCATTGCTACATTTTCTTGACAGGTAGGGCAAACCTGTCTGCAACAGAGAACACTTGAATCTTCTGTAGGAAGGGTAGACTAAGATTGTAGTGGAGTCCTGCTCTAAGATCAGTAGCTGTATCCAAGGTTTGAATTTATTTTCTGTAGGAGATAAACTTCTTTTTTTCAGCCCTGGTTTGGTGCTAGTAGCATCGTAAATACTGCAAATTTCTAAGCCTTTGTCTTGTTATAGTATTTGTCACAGGTTTTTGGTAATCAGTATCTCAAAAAAAGTAATAGTTGGTATGGCTGCCTTTAGCTGAGAGGAGCAAAAATAAAAATGTGAAGCTGTATCAGATCATATCAGAGAAGAAATTTCTTACTACAGGTGTTTGCTTTTGTTCAACCCCATGATCACTACCCAATTTGAGATTGAATCTGTTCAGCTGATCCTTTTTCCTTTCCCTTTGGCTTGTTTTCAGTTTAATTGGGTTCTAAATGCACAATACTAGAATGGTTGCCTTTTATTTGGCAGATGTGCAACAATAAAAAATCGCTGCTCGCTGAGAAATTGTTGCTTTGAGAAAACTGCAGTAGGTCTGGAACAATTTTTCGTAACCCCCAAACAATACAACTTTTATGAGATAGTGGACCTATCAGCCCAGATCTCTGGGTTATCTTTTCAGAAGTTATTCTGCCAGAGTCCTTACCAAGGTCACTATATGCTGCCAGGGTGCAGAACCGTGACATGCTGGGCATGTTGGAACTCTGGGTGATGGAGATCCACAGCAGGAATACCATTCCTATATGAATTCACCTGAGGCTCAACTGTGTGCTACATATTTCAAAACTTGTTTTGTTTCTCTGTTCTATGGTAATGGGAAGACATCCATAGACATTCTGAATGTTCTCAGTATTCAGGAGTTAGGATTCCAGACACAGTGAGACATTCCTGAGCAGTGTGGCTGGAAAATACAGGCTTTGTCCCACAGTCAGTATATGTTTTTTCATTGCTGCCATTTTTATGAGGAATGTATACTTCTCAGAACAAAACAAAAAACAAAAATCAAAACCAACAAAACCAAAAAAACAAAACCAAACCATACTTGTTTCAAGGAAGGTTTGTAGGTGTCCTAAGTGTACCTATGTCAGTATAACATTCTTCACAAAGTTCCTTTTCCTCATTTAGTCTACTTACAAAGCAATGCATTTATACAACAGATTTTTTTTAATACTTATTAAATTTTACTATACAAACATAGTTATAGTTGAAAAATAGTTGTATAAATAAATAAGTCTCAATAATAAACTAAACAGCATCTCCATCTCCAATAACAAATTTCTTAGTATTTTAATTTTTGTATATAATTTATGAAAACAGTGGATATAGTTGTCTCTTGGGTTATTTGCACATAAATAGGATAACAGTAAGATGTGAATTTCTGGCTGTCGTCTCTTGCCTTGTGTTTCTTTTTTCTCTGCCTTCTGCCAAAAGTATTTTTTCTTCCTAATTTTCATGTGTATATGTCCATTGATATCTATGAGAACTGTGCATATCCAATGTTTTCTCGCAAGCTCTTGGAATAAATAATAGTAGTGGTAGTAATAATACTAACAGTCTGAATTACGTAAAATTTCTTAAGCTGTGTTAAGTATGGGCTTATATCACCTATTCAACTGTTACTTGTTTATCTTTTCTGTAGGTGACAGATCAGTCAGTGAAAGCTTTTGCTGAACATTGCCCTGAGCTGCAGTATGTTGGTTTCATGGGCTGCTCTGTTACTTCAAAAGGAGTCATTCACCTTACCAATGTAAGTATCATAACTACTTTCTGCTATTCATTAGTGTATTGGACTATAGCCATGTCATAAGTAGCAGCCAGGATAAGATTACTTCGTATGATTTATAGCACTGATGTGGACAGAAGCATGACCGAATGAACTTTGCATTATTTAGATTTCACTGTATAAAAACACTGTACCAAAAATATATTTATGGGATTATACATTTTCCCACAGGTAACAGTGATGTTCAGGTCAAAACTCTTTAAAATGCAGCTGATTTCATCACAAACAAAATTCCATTTTAAAATGCAAAATTCTAATTGCAAGATATTCAGACATCTGGTTGCAACAGTGTAGCCCCTGTGTACATACATTTTGTCTGTGTCCATCTTCTTATTTTACATAGATGTCCCAGTTTAGGGCAAATTCTGGGAGGGAACCTCCGAATAGGACCTAAACAACCCCTCCCCCCACAACTGGTCCGGAAAGAGACCTTTNCTCTTTCCTTTTTCTTTTGCACAAAAGGAGTGATGTGTGGGAAAACTGACTTGAGTGAATCTGCAGAAAGTAATTAAAGTGTTCAATAAAATGGATGACTTGGATGAGGTGGACAAACACCATCTAATTAAAATTTGTAACTGAAAGTAAATCCAGGGATCATGCAAACATGAAAATGGTTAAAGAGATCTTGAGGTAGGAAGTAGAGAGTATATTTAGTGAAAATGGAGTGTGCCTGTTGACAGCAAAGGTTTTTTGATGCAGCTGTGAAAGTCTCCTATTGTTATGTAGAACCATTCAGCATCTCTGTAAATCACTTTCATCATTTTAGAGCTGCTTAGCTGTAGCTACAGAAGAATTGAAAACATTTTGGAACACGTGCAAAAAGCAATAAGCCAGGAAAATTAATTTGTATGGTAAAGTTCAAGGACCTCAAAAGATGCTGTTTCAAAAGAACTGTGTATTGAAGTGATGAGTGAAAGGTGTGCATATCTGTCGGAAAAAGAAATGATAAAACTATTTTCATATCCTACGAAAACTACATATGTTTAACTATAGGTTATGTTTATTTGCACAACCTAGATATGGGAGGTACACAATTTAAAAATTTGACATAGACAGAGTATGTAGTCCAAGGCTTTGTGGGAAATTTCCACCAAGATCACTTTTCAGCTACGTGTTTTGGTTGCTGCATTATTCTGACCTAGATTTACTGAGTATTTAATGGATGTTAAATGAATTATCTTTCAACAAAATTACTTTACAATTGCATTTATTAGATTGAAGAAGAGTCAAGATCTTGATTTTTATTAATCTGTTTCTGATTTTCATGTGTTTAGTAAGTTATTAGAAATCATAATTTACACTGGAGTGACCCTGTTCAGCATAGTCCTTAAGAAAATACCTAGGAGGCTGCTTAGACTCAGTATGTAATTGCTTTTTAAGTAATTGGTGCATGCTGGGACTCAAAATTTTGGTATTTCAGTTTCCTTCCCTCAAGCTGTATTGGTACAACTTCTGTCAGCTGTGAATACTGCAAAGACAGTGATGTGATAACACTGTAAGTTAGGGATTGCTTAACCTGGAGAAGGCTCAAGGGAGGCTTTATTGCAACCTTTCAATACTTAAAGGGGGCTTATAAGAAAAATGGGGACAAGCATTTCGAAAAGACTTGGAGCAAGTAGTTACATTATCTGCTGCATCTGTTTCCCAGAATTTATCTGTTGATGACATAATTTTTTGTTCTAACCATGGTGCACTTCTGTGGTTGGTCTTGTCTTGAGTACTTAATTGTACCAAACTGTGTTTAGTAGTAATTGCAGTCTGGTGTTCCTAGAGAATGTGGAATCTGCTCTTTGCTCTCTGTGGCCCATGAGTGTGTTCCTCCAGGCTATGTAGAGCTAGTTGCCTTTCGGTCCTGTTTCCTGTGTGCAAACTGGAGATAACAGCAGTGGCCTCGGTTGTGAAATTACTTTGGGGCTGATGGATGTATAAAAATTGAGTGGTTTATTATTACTGTATTTTCCCCCTAGTAATGTTAGCTCTCTTTAAAAATACTGGCACTTGAAAAATTCTAAATTACAGTGCTGCTGCATTGCAGAGCTTTTTTAATAGCTAACTGTGAAGTATAGAAGTGAAAGTGTTGTAACTTAAGAAAAAGAAGAAACATCCTGGGTCTGTTTTCACTGTTTTTCTACTGAACAGAGCGACAATCAAGAAAAATGTGGTTTTTGATCAAGACCATGTCATCACACGGGAGCCTTTTTTCCTTGAAGTTATTATAAACTGAAAAATATACAGATAAAGTAAATAATGATTATTGGGTAAGATGAGACGCACTTCATGTACATACACAGGAAGAAAGGGAAAAAAAGGAGTGTGTTTATATGCAATTCACAGGCTCTTTGGTGAAACCAGTTGTTTATTCTGATAACCTGAATCTTTCATTTTCTTTTGGAGTTTTAATGTGTGAAACATTGTCACAAAAGAAGTGAATGACCGCCTCCATGACATCAGAGTATTCAGTCCAGCACTTATCAACATTGTTTGTGTGGAGAAGGGAACCACATATTTGGTGTTGTAATTTATATTCTGGTTTCACCACTTCTCTACTTCCTGTTTTCTTGTTTTATTTTTTTTAATAATTTATGTTATTATTTAATTAGCTTTTTGTGTACAATTTTGTTCTTGTTTGCACTCTTTCTTCCCTCCACACATCCTTGTCTCTCAAGAGTTTATCCCTGGTTATTTTTTGCCTTGCTTCTCCTGTAAGTGTGAAGATCAACACAAATGTGAAAAGTGTCTGTGCACATTCGGCGACTGCCTCCTAGACAGAACAACCAGAGTTCCTTAACTAGGTGGGAATAAGAAACTTTGTATTTTTTCGAGTGAGGTAGTGATTTTTTAATGTTACATCTTTGACCTCAAGAGCGAGCACTGGCCTTTTCCTTCCCTGTTGTGGTAATTGCTTCTCACTAGTTTAATTGTTGCACTTCTAATAAAACATCAGCAAATCTTGACATCTAGATATAATTTTATTTCCAAGCTACTTCCTTGGCTTCTTCATTTGGTTTCTGATATATATGCAAGAGTAATTGCTTTGTAGCAGTATAACTCTCTGCTTCTACACCATGTACTTCTTACAGACTGGTTAAGTGTGTTACAGACATCTAATTATATACAAATCCTTGTACAGAACCTTGGCATAAAAAAAATTGAACTTATTCTGCTAATCACCAATGCATGAAGACAGCTAATCTAAGAACTGTTTTTGGAATAATGTGATCTTCTCTTTTTGTTCGTCTCATAATAGTTACCGATGTCCAATCCAACTTAGCCATAGCTGTGTCTGAGTTGGTGGTCAGTATCAAGCCAATCAAAATTCAGATTTTTGGAGCAAATTCTTAGGGCTCGTTCAGTGTAGACATCATTGGCATGACAGATACATTATGATAATCTACACATGACAGGACTGATTTTGCAAGACCCTGTCTCAACTGAGGTAATATATGGTTTCTTTCTAATAAATGATTTGTTTTGACACAAAGTTTTCTGCTTTATGCTCTTTTTATGGTAATAGTTCAGCATACCTTCTGGTCTTAAAATCATTGAGCTTCCTGACTAAGGGAATGATTGCTGTTCTTCGGCTAGGTACATAGAAAACAGTATTTTAATCAATTTGCATAATGAACTGGATTTCATAGATGGAATATGATTTATTTCAATCTCTTTGCCTTTAGTAATATGTCTTTTTAAATATTAGTCTGCCAATTACCGGAAAAAGACATTAAGTGAGGGGTTTTGAAGACAGTGAGTTTGGGACATTCTTCATGAGTGTTGGCTTTAAACTTTAACTGATATGGTGCTGTGTAAGTGAATGTTTTTGCATCCTGTCAAATTGAATCTGATGGTTTTTTGAATGAAAGTAACTGTGTCCCTCTTAAGAGATTCTTGTTGCTATTTTGAAGAATTTGGTGGTTGTACCCAACTGCCATTTCTTTCAATTAAGTAAAAAAAGACATTGCAGAGATGACTGCATAGTTGAAAGAGTTGGATCTTTGAAACTTCAACTTCCCCTCTACTTCACCCCCAAAAAATCATTCGAAGTATTGACAATAAATAACATGAAGATGTAAACTATGCATCAGCAAAATTGTAATTCTACAGCAACTTTTGGAGTTTATAAACTGCAAATGAGTCTTGTAATACAGATACTATAAGTGCAGTTTGTATGTGTGCGCAAATCCCTCCTCTAGAGGTAATTAAATCTTTGTGCTTATGACGTAGTTTTTGTGTTTGTTACTTAAGCAGTGGGACAGTGTTTCACAGTACCTAAGAACTGAAATCAAAATTTATTAATATGCAAAACATTTAATCAGTCTCTAGGAGAATTGTAACTATTCAATCATTTTCCAATTCTCAATATCTCAATCGTGTAGTTCAGTAATGGCAGCTCTTCAGTTAAAATTAATGCATGTGACTTTTAAAAAAATAGTTCATAGATTCTATTGACATTACAATAAAAAGAATGTGGTTTACTGATTTTTTTTCACATTGATGTTTTTCATTTCCTGTGATAATATTTCTTCTTTGGGAGACTTAAGTCAGCAGTTTATACCCTGAAGGCATGTATACATGGAGAGTGTCAAGAACATTAGGCTTAATTAGCAAAAGATGTGAGTTTAAAGCTCATTAAGTCCTTATAAGTACTTTCTTTCAGAAATAATTTGGCTGTCATACTGAAGAAGATTAATCTTACATGAATTGTTTAGGGATGGACTTGGCAATTTTAGGTTTCAGTTGGACTCAGGCTTAAAGTTCTTTTCCAACTTAAATGATTCTATGGTTCTGTTCTCTTCTATGCTTTTTAGGGCAGTGTATCTCTACAGGAACGGTGGAGATGTGTGCAGTGGAAAAAAAATGGTGTATCCATTATATTAGCAATTTAAATACAATAACATCTAAATATTCACAGGAGTTGATACACCCACACTTAAATTTTCTATGATCCCAATGGCAGTAGTAGTTTTCTATCACCTAGAGCACTGCACCTATGTTAGTATTCCAAGTTTCAGTAGTCAAGATAGGAATCTTATTAATTGCATGACATTCAGGCACACAAACAGCACGATAATCTCTGAATCTTCAATTGTAACAGTTCGCATAAAATTTCATTTAAACCAACCAACAAAAGTATTTAAAGACCCTAAATATTTTAGCATATTTTAAAATATTTGAGATCCAAAAGTAATGGGTAATAGTCAGTAGTTTCAGCAAGAATGTGTTTATAGGTATGGCACAAAATTTGTTTAAGTGTTGCTGCTTTTTAAAAATTCTGTTGTTTTCTGTTTCATATTTTTAGCCCTCTGCCTACTTACGTGCATTGTGTGTTTTGTCATATTAAATATCCTTTTTCCATTAAAACGTTTTGACTGATGTAGTGGAGTTCAAAGTTTAAATTCTGCTTATGCATGCTTATTTGCAAAACTCTAAAATTAAGAGTTCAGGAAAAGCTTGGATATCTGCAGAAGGAGGGCCCTGAAATTGCTCAGTAAAATGGTATTGCTGCATGAACAAAATTAGTTTTGGTTAAAAAAAAAACAAAACACAAAAGGAAAAACATTATTCATCCTAGTTCCGTAGGATTGAGTATTCAAGTCACAGAATACCCTCTTTCTGTCTAAAAAAATGCTATTTAAGGGTACACTATTTTAATCTCAGAATTTGTGAATGCACTGTAGAATCTAGCATCTGTTTAACTGTCTGCTTGGGAGAAGTTTGATTTTTCTTTTTAATGTCATATTAGTTTTAGCTGCAAGGGTTAGTATTAGAATGTAAAACTTATGTATTTTCCTCTTTGTTTTTTCATAGTAGTGATTGTATTGCTGTAGCGTTTTCCCCTAAAATTACTTCTCAGGTAAGATACAAAATAAGAGATTTGTCATTAAGGTAGATATATTTACTTTTTAAATGAAAAATTATTACATTGACATTTATTACAGTTCTCTTGCCAGTAATGAGATGTTGATACCTCTGACTTAAGTAGGCAGAGAAGTGTTCATTTCACTGTCATATTCATATTGATCCAAAATTTTCTCACACGGGGGTGTACATTCTGCAGGTCTTGAAGGCCACTGACACTCTGTAATGGCAATTTCAAGGTTGTAGAGAGCAAATTATATTTGAATATGTGGCTGAAGCAGTCTCTTCAAACTTCTAAGACAAAAAGGTTTTCTTCATTGAGTACGTTGTGCTTGTTAACCTACCAAGTAGCTCAGGTGTTTAAAATGAAGGAATGTGACAGTAAAAAAAGCAAGTGATGGTTGAGTTACTGTATATTGAATATATTGATAGACTATTACTAGTATGAAGGAAAGAAGCAATGAGGGAATGATCATTCTCCTGTGATGGTAGAGGACAAAATTTACCTTGAAAACCCTATTAATTAGGTGGACAGGAATACTAGGAATTTGGTTTAGGTTTTGACTCCACTCATGCAATGCCAATGTTTTTTACTCTGAGAAATCACAAATGCTTTCTGCTGCATTCATCATTGCATCATCGAGGTAGATAACATACTGTTGTTACCTCTTACCTAATTTGAAGCCATGTTTTAAGGCACTTTTTAAAGAAGCACTGACCTCTCTCCATGCATTGATTCTTTAGTGTAAATTCATGGGGTTTCGTCTGGAAGTAATAATAATGGCAAAATGTCCAGTATTGTCATCTGCTTGTAAGAAGAATGTTGCTGAGAAAGAAAGCTTGGGGATTTCTTAAGTGGGAAGATTTTCTACTTGTCTTTTAAGTCTCCTCAGTTGTTTAGTGTCATAGAACATACTCATTGTTGAATTGTCCAGCAGGTATATTTTGTATGTCATAGGCATAGGCCACATTATTGCCTGCATAGTTTGAAGGCTGAAATATCTAATATGAATAGCTGTATGAAGGTGAGGAAATTTACAGTTGCTGTAATTTTCCCCTCTTGTAATTTATGCAGGAAAAAAATGAGAATTGGTTATGAGCTTTTTTTAGATGCATAGAAGATAAGGCTTTTAAACTTCATGCTAGAGCGGTATGTATGAATTGAGAGTAGACAGAGCTTGTAAAAGGCGTCTATTTTACCAACACAGTATCAATAACTATATGCTCTGCTCCCTAATACCCAAAAAAGTTTATCAGAATTTCAGTGGGAATGCAGCAAGTACCTCCACAGTGATACTTTTGGTAGTGTCATAATAATAGAAATATCATTGTCCTAGATTCTGTGGACATTCCCTGCGGGTGTTCCCCAGAGGTCAGGGTTCTTGATTTTATGCTTGTTTTGCAGTATTTTTGGGAATGGTATGTAGTTCATCTTCAGCTTTTGTTTGGAGACTGTTAAAAACTTAAAGAACAAAACTCCAGTTTCTGTAGAAGACTATGTACATTTGAAGTCCTCTTCTTTTACTTTTCTTCTTTTCTTCTCACCCCATGCTGCCACCTCTCCCCCAGCCCCCTGCCCTAAATACATTGACTGGATAAATAACTCTTAAAGTGAACCAATTATGTGATCTCAGTTGTATGCCTTTACCTAATCAAATCCTTAGCGACTTAAACTGCTGATGAGGATAATTTTTTCTCTCTTACAGGAAAAGTAAATTTAATTAAAGTGTCAATATTGCCTAATTCATTTATTTTTCCAGAGTATAACAGAGATTATTTCAGACAGCTTAAAAAGCAAATAGTACTTAGAGGTTATTATGACCAAACTAATACTGGAGAAGTCTGTAATTTTTTTTTTTAACATCCATAACTCATAAAAGTTGTAAAAGGGTTTGCTTTTGAAGGACACAAGAATGATTGACACTAGTAATAAATCAGTTTAATCAGTGCATAACTCTTAATTATATTGTTCTGTGACTCCAGGTTTTGTTGTTCAGAATATCCAATCTGTTATTGATATCTCTACTGTGAGACTACAGTATAAATACTGTGTTTTTCAGGGAGTGTGTATTATTTGTTTACTTTGAAGACCTTATACTCTGGAGTCATTAATTGCATTCATTTGAATCTTAAGCACAAACGTGGTGTCTGTCGCACTTCCTGCCATACCTTATTTTTCTTATGGCTAAATGAGTTTAAATTTCACCTTAGTATATCTCATACTCCATATATTTAAGAGGAGGAAGAAGTCTGTTGTTGTAGGTTGTATGGTACCTTGAGTGAGAGTGTCTGGGTTTTTTTGTAGTAACTGAGTGTCTGAATCACAGCTTTGCTCAAGCTGAATTCTGTGAATATCTCTGGTATGTTTGCATTTTGTGAAAGATATAGTGATCATTTCTTTCACGACTAGGTTGCACATACTGTGCAACTTCCAGAAAAATTAAAAGTTTTTTCAACAGTTACATATGTGAATGAATTTCAGGTTATTTCTTTCTCTCATATTTGTCTCAATAGCTAAGAAATCTTTCGAGCTTGGATCTACGTCATATCACAGAACTGGACAATGAAACCGTGATGGAAATAGTAAAGAGATGCAAAAACCTTCATTCTCTCAATCTGTGTCTGAACTGGATCATTAATGACAGGTAACTTCATTAGAGCATCCAAAAGCAGTGTAATGCAAATTTTACTAGTTGTGTTAGTTGAGAATAATTCCTCATGGCTTGGGGGTTGGAGGGTATTAATTAAAGCAAGCAGTGTTTGCTGAGTGCTTGTTCTTGCTTGTTTTGAGTAAATCATCCAGACACCTATTTTGTGGCGTGTTTGCCTATTTCTGCAGTGGAAATAAGTTTAGTTATGACTGGATGGCAGCACCAATTTGTTTCATACAGATTTCAGGACAATGTACTCTGCACAAAATGTGATTGCAATTGAATCGACTCCTTTAGTAGGTGTCCAGAATTTTAAATTCATATGCATACAAACAATGAAATGCATTTGACTACGTAAGTAAGTACATTGCTTGTGAATTAATTGTGGGATTCCTGTATTTTTAGAAAGCAACAAAGTTTTTTGGGTGATTTGGAGGTTTTTTGCAAAGAGCTCCAGAATGAGAATGAAAGAATAACTGGGTTATTACCTACTATTTTCCTTTTGACTAGAATGCCTCCTATTCTGCTGTATTCCAGTCTTCTGATCAATTAATTTATTTCAACATTAAGTATGTGGACAAAGATTATGTACAGCTATATCACAGAGCAGATGAAAAATAAAAAATACTGAGAATTTTAAAAGTGAACATTTTCTTTTAAAACAAAAAAATTGAGCAAAGTCAGTGCCTGAGGGTACACAGGAAAGAATATTTTTAATTACTTCTACCAGATTATTTCATTATAACTGGTGCTTTTAAAAAAAGGAAAGAAACACTTTTAACAGAGGGTTTCTAAAACAGTTTCATATAAACCAGAATAATTCTAGCGATTGTACTTCTTTCCCATGATTGCTTTTTGGTTTTTCTTTAATAAGGTATGCTTTCAAGATTTTCAAAAGTCATTAAGGGTGTACTGATGTGTAGNTACACATATTACTCTAAAATCTCACACTGAGTATGAATTATAAGTATTGTGAATCTTTGCAAGAAAAGGAAGCCCTTTCCAGCAATGGCAGATAATCTGCTTCTGTATGTAACTTTTAGTTGTTTATTTTTGTTTCTTAAGGTTTTCCGTTTCGTGTTTTTTTCTGATCATACTTGTTAGCACTTACTATAACAATTAAAGTTTGGCAATTTGAATTATCTTCTAGTTAAAAAAAAAAAAAAANAAGAGCTCCAGAATGAGAATGAAAGAATAACTGGGTTATTACCTACTATTTTCCTTTTGACTAGAATGCCTCCTATTCTGCTGTATTCCAGTCTTCTGATCAATTAATTTATTTCAACATTAAGTATGTGGACAAAGATTATGTACAGCTATATCACAGAGCAGATGAAAAATAAAAAATACTGAGAATTTTAAAAGTGAACATTTTCTTTTAAAACAAAAAAATTGAGCAAAGTCAGTGCCTGAGGGTACACAGGAAAGAATATTTTTAATTACTTCTACCAGATTATTTCATTATAACTGGTGCTTTTAAAAAAAGGAAAGAAACACTTTTAACAGAGGGTTTCTAAAACAGTTTCATATAAACCAGAATAATTCTAGCGATTGTACTTCTTTCCCATGATTGCTTTTTGGTTTTTCTTTAATAAGGTATGCTTTCAAGATTTTCAAAAGTCATTAAGGGTGTACTGATGTGTAGATGAGCTCAGACTTTGGTGAAAGTGTAGTGTTCTGAAAGTGATAAAATTGCAGTGTGTTCAATAGGAAGTACCAGTAACTTTTGCCATAACTCCTTTTAGTCCTTAAGACAGTTTTTTGGATTTGTTGGTTTAGGTCACACCTTTAATACAACCTCACTGGTTTGGAAAGCATTTAGTTGCCTCATATCTTTCTGTCTGTAGGGCCTTATTTTCACATGTGGAATAAGGTTACTGGAAAATTCTAGGATAAGCTAGAAAAGATAATAAAAATAA
>WBMY01002493.1:18391-30689 GCA_013397315.1 Donacobius atricapilla
AAAGAATTAAAAAAAACGCCAGCCTTGGTGATAAGTCCAGAGTAGTGGGATAAAGTTAAATGAGACACCCACACAGGAGCAGGGGAAGAGCATGAGAAGAAAGGAGCAACAGATCAAAGTATTGTGAACTGACTGCAACCTGCATTCCCCGTTACTCTCTCTGGGAGAAGAGAGAAGGGAGTTGGGAGTAAACTTTGACCAGCAAAAAATAGCAGCTGAGGGGTTTTTAAATTTGTTCTTATTTCTCATTATCCTGCTCTTAACTGGCAGCAAGATCAGTTTCTCCAAACCAAGTCTGTTTTGCATAGGTGGTAAGTGATCTCCTAATCCTTATCTTGACCTACAGACCTTTTTCATCTTATTTTCTTCCCCAGTCCTGCCGAGGAGGTGGGCTGAGAGGTGGCTGGGTGCCCACCTGGCAGGTATTTACAGTATCCTTACCGCTCCATCCTACACTTCTATACTCTCCTGCACAAGCTGCTCCAGTGTACGTCCTACTCATGGCCTGCAGTTCTTCAAGGACTGCTCCAGTGTGGGTTTTTTCCCTGGCAAAGTTCATAAAGAACAAGCTGCTCCAAGCATGGATCCTCCAAAGCTCAGTCTCTGTGATTGTGTGAACACCAAGGTAGCATTTATGCTGCAGTGTTTCATTTGGTAGACTGGGGACTTGTCACTCATACCTCATTTCAGTGAAATGGTGTCTTGCATAATATAGCTTTTGCATTTGTTGTGCAGTACTTTGTTAGAAAGGTACCTTTCATGCCCATGAATGCAGGATGAACTTCCTCCAGAATCAAGCAGTGGCCATATATTTGTGCCATTCTAGTATCTTTGTTTTAAATATTTTCTTACTTGTCAGTGCAATAGAAAAAGAATGTGGGGTATGATTCCACACATATCTCAGCAGTTACCTCAGAACTCACTAACCTTACCAGTGCTAGTCATCCTTTCAGCTTCTATTAACATGCTCTGAACATTATAAAGACTGCTGGGAACTGTTTCTTCAGTATTGTTATCAAAGAAATTAATTTTTACAAACATTTGGTTAGAACAGATCACTCTCGTACTATCTGCAGGGTTTAACCAATGATAAAAATCAGAATGCAGGTTATATAATTAGGTGTAAACTTTGCATTTATTGAGGCTTTAGCCTGCTAATTCTACTTATCTCTATAATGGAGATAAAACTGGTGTTAAAATAAATAGTTTTTTAGGGACCATTTTTTGGTGGAAATGGATGTAATCAGAGAGTAAAAGTTTCAAGCTCTTGTCATTATTTGCCATGCTTTTATCTGTCAACTTGAAAAATGGGGAAGATAGTCTACTGTTGTCACGCTGTTGAAATGTATGATAAATGAAGGTCTGTAAATAGTGAAAATATGAAGAGGGTGATTAAGTCTGACAATTCTCATGTAAAAAACTTGAGATGATAAATATCTGCTGTGATTAGTTGGTAATTTAGTGCAAGGGACTAGCATCAGCCTAAACAATTTTATGAGTTGTGGCATAAAGAAAAATTCTGTGAGATAGGTATGCACTTGTTAAACCAAAGGAGAAATTTCTTAAACTTAGTTGCTAATAATTAAAAATGGCAGACTTGACACAAAATGTGGCTTGATGATTTTCTGTATGACATTCCTTACAGAAATTAAGAAAGTGCAGTGCTCCCTGAAGGCATGGACAGTGTGTTATGAATCTGATTCCTCAGTGCATCATGAAAACAGAAAGGTTTTGTGTATATGTATTGTTTCTGTGCAGATAAAATACTTCCAGTGTTATAATTTAAAGCAATACAGAAAAATAAAAAAAAATCCAACCTAACAAGGCTCTGAGAAGAATATGTGGTCTTTATTGCAATTACTGTTATATTCTGAGGTTGCAAGCTATAAATTCACCATGCAGTCAGAATAGACACAGTACTTGAAAAGATGAGAGAAAAAGGAATGAGTAACCCAATGATTTACTGCACTTGACTGTATTGTTTAGAGCCTATCAGTATATCTAGTATACTGTTTGGAAGGAACATAACCATTTGGAAGGAACATAACCATGTTCTAAATCCACTTTAGATTCATCCTGCTGCATGGGTTCTAAGCTCAAAATGAAAAAAATGCATTACTTCGTGTTCTTTCCTTTGTATATTATGGGTGAGTATAAACTCATCTTATGGTGGGATCATGCAGTCATATAAACAGGAAGTGTGTCAGATGCTGCATACAAATTATCTTCAATCCTGATCAGGGATAAATGATCCCTGCTTTTCTTTTGTTAAAACCAAAGAAGGCTGGTATATTCTGAATTTTCTGTGATTTTAAATGTAGGGGTATTTTGTGTTTAAAATTCAAGATTAACTAATAAGTACTGACTTATAAAGGATACAGGAATTTCAAGTACCTTTGAGAAGCTGTAGTCAGCTTGAAGAGGAAGATGGCAATGAAGTGGAAGTTGAGCTGACAAAATAACTGTCAGCTCAGAGAATGAATAACCAAACGATAGTTCTGAAAGTACAGTAATAATGGAACGAGGAAAATAGTTAATAACTTAAAGTGGTGACCGTGGTGATGCCTATAGAATATAGTCAGGGAAAAAACAAGTGAGCAACACAAAGAATATAAGTTTTAAAAGGCTAAAACTGTGTCCCTCTGCTTGAAATCTTGTTGACTTCTGTTCATACCTTGTGATTGTGATTTGCTGTTTTTCAGAACCATGGTGAAGTGGTCTTAGACTTCATTCAGTCCATGCATCTAGTTTTTAGTCTCATGGAATAGAGAAGAAACTGGTAAATACTCACTTCGATGTGCCTGAAGGGTGCTAGGCCACAGCCAGCTTGTCCAGCTAACTTCCAGAGGAGCAGAGTGTTCCCAGGCCTCACGGTTCTATACAGATAAAAAAGACAGGAAAAAACCTGCCCACCCATTAATTATAGCCCAAAATTTTCACTGTCAAAACCATTTATATCTAATTTATAATTTCTAGATTTTCTGTCATTCCGGCATGCTCGGAGTGCTATGTCCTTTTCTTGCCCCCCGTACATGAAAGACGTGGACATACTGGGTAGAGTCTTGCAAAGGACCATAGCTAAGATGAAGCTGCTCACACTTGAGCAGCTGTCCTGTGAGGGCAGGCTGAGAGAACTGGGGCTGTTCAGCCTGGAGAGCAGAAGGTTCAATGTGCATAAACACATGAAATAAGGGAGCAAAGAGAACAGAGACAGGCTTTCCAGTTGTGCCCAGTGACAGGTGGTGAGCAAACACTTGAACACAGGAGATTCTGAATATCAGAAAACATTTCTTCTATGATGGTGACTGACCACTGGCACAGGTTGCCCAGAGAAGCTGTGGAGTGTTCCTCCTTAGAGACAATAATTCTAGGTGCCTTTCAGGCCTCTGCCAAACTTAACCGTTCTGTAACTCTCATACTTCTCTGTTAGTTTGTGTTTTGGTCATTAAGATAGATGGGAATAGATGAAGTGAGGGTCACCATAGAAGCCATCTTCCTTGCTTGCTTCTGATTTTTCAAAGTTTGTCCTGATGGGTTTGCACAGACTGTTATCTCCTAATTCTGGAAAATGTATTGGTCAAGACGTTCTAGAGAAACCCACAAGCAATGTGAGATATTTTGATATCAGCATCATTGATGTTACTGCTTATAATGAAGGGTGGCAAAAATTCGTGGTTTGCCTTCATTCTTTCCATGTCTTTCCAGTACCGATTGCCTCCTCCTACTCAGTTTTATTGCTTAATCTTCCCTCCCCTTCAGACTTTGTCTGATAAAGTCTAATTTATCTAGCCTCTGGAATTTAGCAGATGGTCATGACTCTTTGGTAACCAGAGAGTTAAGAGCAATTCCAAATACTGTGCATTGGAACAGATTTGCCAAGTTGCAGTCACTCCGGACTGAGGTTTGTAGTCTGCTCCCTTGCAGCACAGTATCAAAAACGTTGTTTTCAAAGACAGTGGTTGTTTTCTGTATTTGTTGTCATCCCCTGTCCTTGAGACACCTCCCAGAGCATGAGATAGAGTCAACAGGACTTTCTATCTTGGTTCCATAGGATAGCATTAAAATAAAACTAGTTTACCTGCAGTTAGTGCTTTGTATTTCAGATTTTCATGTTTTTTCCTCAATTACTCTAGAACATTTTTGTAGGTGGTTATTGCCTTTGACATGATCATTTTTTCTGATGAAAATTCCATCTGTGCTTAGCTGCTTAGTTTCACACGGGGAAAGAGCCACCTTTGCTTTCTTGGATCTGCTTAGTTCTATAGAGTAAAACTTCTACTTTGAGAAAAGAAATCCTGTTACCTCTTGACATGCTGTAGCTAGCCAGATTTACCAACACCTGCCAGCTTGTCATTAGTACAGGTGTTTCAATGAAGTATATGGATCTCTAGTAAATGAAAAGTACTCATAATTAAAAGGATTGTCTGGAAGCAAAACCCTGCCAGTACTGTGTTTTCCTGACTTAACTTCCTTAAGTTTCCTGCAGACAGAGGAAAGGCGACTCCAATGAAATACTAACCTACCTGGAAAGCTTTTAAAGTCTGTGAATAGTAAAATAAAAGGATTGGTCTTCTGGTTACTTTTAGAAAAAAAAAATAGAAATGATAAGTCATTAATGATTAATACTCTAATTCCATTCTGGTAAAATTAACTAATGTACTTTTAAATGAACATTTAATAGAAGTCAGCAGAATAACAAGCCACACATGATACAGGATACATCTGGCTTCACACAAAAAAATTTGTGTGTTAAAGTACACCTTACACTTGTTATGTGAGATCAGCGCAGTTACAATTTCAGGATGATTTCGATTTTTTTCATATTTTGTTACTTCTCTTTCAAAAATAATTTATTTTGAAGTTTATACTTCTGACTTTTTATTTCATTTTTGTATGCAAATGTACACATACATACATAATATATTCTCTGGATGGGTGATAACACATGTTTGCGTATGAGTAGGTCTGCTAAAAGTGTTGAATGAATGAATGCTTTCTATTTAGGGAAGTCGTAAGACTTAAGGAAGACATAGGAAAGTCTTAAGAGTTATGTCTAGGCAAATTTCTAAGTCTGATTTATTATAATCTGTTGCTTGAGGAGCAACATATCAGTAGTATTTTTTTGCTGGAGCCGCTGTACATTTCAGTCAGACTTTACCAAGAGTTAATGATCTTAAACTCTTATTTTCAAAACCTGAGGCTGGATGCAGCATCTAAAAAGCTTGGCTCCAGAAATATTATCAACTGCTTGTGGACCCTGCCCAGTGCAGAATAGAACAGAACCCAAAGGCTAATTTTTGTTCTCCATCTACTCTTGAGCAATGGGAATTAATTTATAAAACTGAATTTCAAACTCACAGGTATATATAGTGGGTTGTCCACGAATTGTTCTGCCCTCCTCTGATTCTTTTCAGATGCATATTGCTATTAGCTTAACTTTATTAGTAGTTATGCAGTTCTGCCAATTCATGTTTCTGCACTCCTTGAAAGTCCTTTTCAGTGCTACTGAAGTTGCACAATTTATTTCAATCTGGAAAATCAAGCATGAGCTGATATAAAAGGAAAAAAATCCAGTCATACTGGATTGGAAGAGTAAATTCAGGAGATACATTTGATTTGCACGGTGCTAACAGGAGACAAGGGCTTTTTTATGGTCCTCAATTAATTCTATGTTTGATATATAAAGTACATTCATTCCAACATATTTTCAACGTGTTTATAAAACATACATTAATTGACTCAGGATCTAACAAACTTAATTTTCTTATGGTTCTAATTACTGTCACTGAGAACTCTTGAAATATTTATGTCCTTATTGAGTTAAGTCAGGTAAATTTTACTCAAGAAGTCTAGATACCTTTGTGTTGCATAAGTTGCTTTTCTGTTCTGCTCTTGGGAGCTTTTTATCAACAAGGCATAACAATTTGCTTGTTTGGCTGAAAAGTGTACAAAATATTACTAAGAATGGCCTGTCAGATGCCATACAAATATTTATTCAGTCTTTCCAGATATTGGAAATACTTGCCTACAGTGAATAATTGCTTAAAGTGGAAGGTCTTACCGTATGTAGCTCTATTTTCTTCCAATGTATGTATTTCTTTTGGCTCATAGTTTTCAGAGGTATGGGTTTTTTTGCATGTCTGTATGTAGTGGTTTTGATTTCTTTTAAAGTGGTCCTTTAAATTTTGGCGTATGTAGGCTGTGTTGAGAGACTGCCTTTCCTCACGTATGTGATATATTTCATGCATGTATAAAATATAAATCCTTTTGCTACACTTGCTTAAAGAAAGTGTTTTTCTAATCTGTATTGCAAATTGTAGTCCCATTTCTACTTTCAGACATAATAATTACTAGCCAGCAGAATTTAGCTTAGAAAATTTATGCCATCCTTTAGCATTTCAGCAGGGCAAAAATAAAAAGTGCATGCTCAGGCTTTCATCCATTAATTGTCTTCTGGCCTGGGGGAACCATGTCAGGAATTTTAAATGGTATTAGAGTCTCCTGGAGCAGCCAGAGAAAAAGGAAAATACATTCTGTGTAGCTTAGTTGTGCTCAGTGGTCTCCATTTGGACTGCTTTGCTGCCTGTTTCTGGTGTCTTGTTAATGACAGTAGCAGCAGAACTGCCAATAATTATTGTAGCTTGGAGCTGACTGTAATCAATGCTCGTGATTTTACATAATAGCAAGAGTAGCTTGGAAATTTCAGGTTATGTTCAACCCTCAATTCAGCATAAAACCACAAAAATCCATTCTATTTTAAAGCTGTATAAACTTCCNTAGCTTTCAGAATTCAAAAAAAGAGAATTGAAATACAAGTAATAATCAGATTTTCTAGTAATATCTTATTCATGTATCTCCTTACCTATGATGCTTAACAATTGCATCTTAAAAGGGCCACAGCAAAAAGAAATAATTTTTAGGTACTTCAGCTGAGCATCAGCTCTCAGCTTACAGTATTTAAAATTCACTGGTGGTACAGTTTACATAGGTAACCTAGCTATGTTCAGGTTAAAAAACAACATTCAATAGTGGTATGTTTGTTAATGTCTAGAAACAAATGTTGCTCAAAATCCCTTCAATCCCTCCAATTTTTACAACAAATATATACAGTGAGGTGGTGTTTTACAGTTTTCTCTATAAAGGTTTCATCATTCAATGGAGTGTTTTAATTTTTCCTGAAATTTCAAAATATTTTTTGCATTGAAATATTGAATACTGAGTAATGTCTGTACGTATAAAAGTATATATATTCATGCATATTATGCAGCATTTGTTCAGGAACATAGAAGTGAATCTTCCATAAAGGATGTATGTTTGAACATACAGGTTTTATTGATTAATACACAGTGTCCAGACTTAGTCTAGAAATATGAGATGAAACTTAATGATATATTATAAAGTCTATATTATAAACTTAGTCTTTAAAAACTGATAGAATTTTCCCAAGCTAATGTTAACATTACTTTTTAAAACGGGATTCCAGTCCTAGTAACACACATTCTAGAAGAGATTAATTTCAATGTTTTTCAACTTACTGGTAGCTGTGCATTTCTATCTTGTGAAGAAATACCTATACTAAAACAACATACTCTGCAATTTCCTATTAACAATCATGGGCATTTTGAATAATAGCACAGCACAAATTTTTGTGGTTTTGTTACCTCATCTTTGGAGGTGGATTGTAAATACCTGCAGAGAAGAGGAAAAGGGAATGAAAAACAAGGAGACAGCTCTAATACTGAATTGTCTGATGTAAAATCCAAATGTTATGAATTCCTAAGTATTTTTGATATGCACTGGTGGTTTGAAATGTCTGTACGAAAGTGTCTAGTTTACTACTACTTACAACACAGGGGCTCTAAGTGAGCCAAAATTTAAGTAAAAGTGTGAATTGTCATCAAAAAAATATTATGGTAATAGTTAAGGACATAAATGTTCATTTAGGACACAGTATTTGGGATATTGGAGGATTCAAACTATTTCTGATATTTCATTTCTATAGTTGTCACTTTTCATTCATTGAAGTAAATGATTTAAACAAATTTTTTCACTCCAGCTTTCACTCATATATGCAAGTGTAAAATACTGATCTTCTATAACATCAGCATGAAAAGGTGATTAACAGTCTGATACTTCTGCTTTTGCATATTATGTGTGGGAAATGATAGAGGTGACGATTTGTCTAATTGCTCTACTGTAGTTACAATTATAGAGAAAAGGTCAATCTAGTCATTGTCAATTAAACTGCAAAAGAAAACACGTTTTGTAGCCCGGAAGAACCATTATGTCAATTTTATGCTGTTCATTAGTGTGTAACACAAGTGTTAGGATATATAAATCTTATCTTTCACAGAATTACAGTGGACTTGCTCTATTACAGGCACTTGGGGCTGCTGAGTAAAAATAACATTAAGTACTTTCTGTTAATTGCATGTTCTTTCGTTGTCTCATGTTTCTCAAGATTTGTGTGCAGTAAAACCTGGCTGCTTTAATGAATAGAAATGGATATGCTAGAGTGCAATTTGACCCTTTTATTTTCACATAGTGAAGAGATGATGAGTGACAGAAAAAGATCTTGAGCTACAAAAGCTGCTATATTGTTGGCATCAACTTTTACAAATGTTGTAATGTCAAATATTGAACCACTTGTGCTGAATTTGGTGGTATAGTACATACACAAAGTAGTACAGTGGTATCTTAACTGTGACACTTTCTTTTCTTTCCCCGCTCTTTTTCCTTTACTCTTGGTCCTCATCAGGATACACACATAAAACAGAGGTCAGTTACAGGAATAATTCCTTATGTAAGTATAAATACAGTCCTGACAGCTCTATTAAGTGTGATTAAGTTTCTATAGGTTGTCCTGAAGATGTGCTTTGCACTACGAAATTGTTTTATTCAAAAAATGCTTCAAGGACTGTCAAGGTGTAGTGAACTTTTACGTGCAGATTTTGTTCTTATTCAAATGATCAACAAAACAAGGATGTATTTTTGTTAGTACTCATATCTGGAAATACCCTAAGAGAAAATTCGAGTCTTTCATTCCACCTCTAAAAAAATGGTTCTCACTGTATCAGACCACAATATGTTACCACCACCTCATAGAGTTGTGTATGTCAAACTGAGACATTGAATCAATATTAGTTTTCAAAAAAACCAATTTAGAAATGGACTTATTCTCTCAATTACACCTTTAGCATAAAGAGTTATTTTGTTAAGGTACGATAGGAGGAGATGTGAACATAGGAGATGTTCTGTTGAAAGACTAATTGCTTTTGGGGTATACTCTGTATCAGCGTGCTGGAGGTACTCAAAGAGAGATTCATACCTGTGGAGGTACCAAAATACCTAGAAGGCAAAACAGCAAGTACCAAGGCACCATATTTAGAAAGAAGGTGTAGAAGTAACAAGAGACAGCAGCATAGACAGCTGCTTGTGGCTGGTCCAAGAAGAACAGTCTGCTGATTTCTTTTATCTACATGTGTAGATTGGCATAATTCAAAGGAACACTGACTGCAGGTCCTAACAAGCTTGTCCTAGGGTGACATTTAGGGGTGTCCTCCCTAAATTTGCCCTAAACCCAAGCTCTTCATGTATTCTTCAACAACCTGACCTTGGTATATTTGATTAAAGCAGGCTTTGAACTTACTTCAGCAATCCATAATTTGTTTTATTTTGAAACAACATTTTTGCCAAGCAATGCAGGGGATTTTTTGATCACTCTCTTTCTAGGGTCCTGAGGAAATCTGGAAAGCACAAATGAGTGGTAGGTAGACCATGATCATCTCTGTTTCCAAACTCTGTGTACCTCTAGGTATAATTTTTTTTTGGCTGTGTTTATATCTTTGTTCTGATTTAAAAAAAAACAAAACAAACTGGTGAGATCTGATAGAGCTGGTATTAGTAGGAGCTATGCCTCAGGTCTGCTGGTGTTGTGAATGTGAAGGAGTGAAGTGAAGGTCTCATAATCTCGTCTGGTCTAGTCTGGTCTGGTCTGGTCTCATCTCGTCTCTTTTCTGTATTTCTCAAAATAAAGTATAAACCGATAGTATGTGGGGCTATATTCTATGTCTGGATATTTATGTTTGTATTAATTTACTTTGCAAGTGAAACTACAGTTGTTTATCCCATTCATCCTGTGTCTGTGTTATCACCTGATTACAGTCAAACATTCAGGCAGATAAACCTTGTTTATTTAGCAGAAAATTCTGGAAAAACGGAGAGAGAAGTGCCGGGAAAAGAATTGTGTCTGGGCTTGGACGCACTGTGACCTTTGCACTTCTCTGTTGTATTGAAAACAAGGAACAAGATGGAAGCTATTGAACTGATTGTCATTTCATAACCTTTGATAGGTCAGAGTATGTAGCATATTTGCTGGTTTTTGATTGACCTTTTAAAATAATTTTCCATTATGCAAGTATGTTTCTGAGTTTGGTGAAGGAAGAGAACCTGGATACCTGCTGTGCTTGCCTTGAGCTCTTGATACGCAGAGCAGGATACTGGACTTTCAAGGAGGGACTGATGGATTGAGACACTGAAATTCACAGTCTGAAACAGTGTTGTGCATGATATCAAGTAGTTCAAGTTTGGCCCACACATTTTGCTAAATATTCTTTGTTAAATAACATATGCTCTGAAGTTATGAAAGAGTAGTTGAATCTTTACATTTTGATTAGTTTCACACTAGATGGCAAGTACCTGAAGATTTTATTTTTAGCATAATCCTCTATTGCAGGCAGAATTAGTTTTATACTTTAAAAATGAAGCATTATGTATTTATTTGCATACTAGATTGGTTAAAGAAAATTTAGAAATGCTGAGGTATTTGGAAAACTATATGGCACTGTGAATAAAGTATCCAAGTTTAGTGCTATTATAGGCTTTACTATTACTGTCTTTTTTTTTTAAATTTCTCAATGATCCTGTTTATTCCTTTACAAAATAATAACAAGAAACTATCTTTTTAAGGACTACTAATTAAAATGTCTCAAATATTTACTACAAAGCACAGATAAAGTGAAGAGAAACTGTTCATTGTATAAATTGGGAATGGAATTTAAGGTATATTTTAGTGTCTCATAATTTGAATATCTCTTAAAATTTACCATACATCAGACTTGCAGTATTTGTAACTCTGCACGATTCTTTTAGTATAATGAAAAAAACCTAAATGGAGTCTAGTATCATTTATTTATAAAGACAGTATTTGATAGGTTTGAGATTTAGTGTATTCATTTTTTATATTTGCTGTGCTTCTTAGGAAAAGGAATAAGAATCTGTTAAATACTTGGAGAAAGAGGTGGGAATGAGTCACTGCTGTAGCACTGGGAGCTCTAATACTTAACAGAAGCTGAGATTTGTAGCTGTAGTATTCTGCTTCAAGGGACATACTTTTTGATTTCTTGGGAAGTTTCTTCTTCCTGGGTACTCTTGTCTCATTCATTTCTTTCTCAAGCAGCAAAAGAGGGGCTAAGATGTTTATTTATTCATAAGACTACTCTAGCTCATATTTGTAAATCCAATTTTGATATCCCTCAGAATGAAGTTAACATCATCTTTCTTTCACTTTAGAATCTTAATCTTATTTTTTCTATGGAGTTTGGTTTCTTAATTTGAACCTAGGCTAGTGTCATATATTGAAAGAGACTGGGGAGAGATCAGCAGTCATTTGTTATTTGTATGCATATCTTCTAGGTGTATATAAAATTACAGCTGTTGAAATCTTCGGGTGGTGCAAGAAGGAGAGAGGTAGTAACACTGAAGATAGACTGTTGATGCCTTGCAATCTAGACTATTTTAGTGAACTAAGATCATGCTGGGAAAAATGCATTTCAGTATAGCCATATACAAAATTTTATATTTAGTAACATAAAATGCAGAATATACCTGCACAATGGGAAAAGAGTTACACCTTTGAGAATAACGATTCTCAAACAGATATAGGGATTATTAAGAGTAAAATGAAATCATGCTATCTAAGCATGGCAAAACAACATTTGTTGAGAATGCCTGGGGTAGAGAAACTTACTTAATCTTTGCATACACCCTTAAAAATTATAATATCACAGTGTGAAAAACAGCATCTGATTAATATTTTTAAAGTAAGGAATATGGTCTTACAACTAAAAATAATTAAAGACAATTGACTTGCAAAAAACGTGTAGAAGAATTTTAAGATAACAGCTGTTGACATTTTAAAATCTGTGAATAAGAATGAATTAACTTGCATTTGAAAATCGACATTTACATCTGAAATGAAATACATTTTACATCATATGTCTTAGAATGAATTACAAAA
>WBMY01002493.1:30717-42662 GCA_013397315.1 Donacobius atricapilla
TTGCTTTCCCACCCCACCCTTCCACCCCCAGATTGTAAATGATGTGTTTTAACTTTTCCAGAAACCACTGGCTTGCTGCAAACAACATCATTAGAATAGGATCATTCAACCTGGACCTCTGAGAGTCTCTAGTCCGCTCCCCTGCTCTCAGCAGGATCAGCTGTAAGTTCAGACCAGGATAGTTATATGTCAAACTCTCCAAGGGTGAGGTCTGCACAACCTCTCTGTGTCACTGCTTGGCAGTCCCCGTGGGGAAAATTGCTGAAGCACACATCCAGTTTGAAACTCTTGTTCAAATTACACTTTTTTTTTTTCTCATTCTCCCAGCTTGCATCACTGTTGGAACCTCACTTTGTCTTGATGACCTTGCAGGTAAAGGAAAGCTCATTTGTGTGCCCCCAGACCACTTGTCCAGACTGAAAATGCCCCTCTGCCTTTCAGTAGGACCTGTACTCCAGCTCTAGACCATTGTGGAGGGATATTGTTGATCTTCTTTACTCCCCAGGTGCACTGCTGACTCATGTGCGTTTTGCTGCTTTCCAAGATATCAAGTCCTTTTCTGCAGAACTTTTCCCCATGCAGCTGGTCCGCAGCCTCTCCTTCCCCTTGCAGACAAGTGCAGATGAAGATCATAGAATGTTTTGGGTTGCAAGAGACCTTTAAAAGACCAAGGACCTCTAAGGTCCAACCTCCATGCCATGAGTAGAGGTCTTCAACCAGATCAGACTGCTCAGTGTTCTGTCCAATCTGATCTCAAATGTTTCAAGGGATGGGGCATCTGCCAGCTCTTTGGGAAACGTGTGCCAGTGCTTCACCACCCCCACTGTAAAAAAACTTCCATATCTTTAAATTAACCCTTTCTTACTTTAAAATCCCTTGTTTTGTCATAAGAAGGCCTGCTGAAAAGTTTGTGCACATCTCTCATGTAAGCACCCTGTAAGGAGTGAAAGGCAACAGAAAGGTCTCCCTGAAACCCTCTCTTCTTGACCCCACTTGTCACTAATGCCCACTGGGGCTCTGAGCCATTGACTGTTGCTCTCTCTCGATGTGACTTGTCCAGCCAATTCCTCATACACCAAAGAGGCCACCCATCAAGTTCATTTTTCTCTGATGTAGAGAGAAGGATGTTATGGGGGACCATGTAAAATATTTAATAAATCAACTGACCGTGACTGACAAATAATATGACTGTGTTAGATGGTTATTAAATTTCATATTTATTTAGTGCTGTTTTTTCATTGTTATGAACTGTGCTGCTGTTTGAAAATCCTGAGAAACAGAAATTCTTTTATAGATTCTTTGTGTTGCAAGCTTTAGAATTGCTTGCCATTTATATCAGGATTTCGGTAGCTCCATGACTTTATCACTGCTAACCTCTCTATACTGAGATAAACTAAGCTGAATAACAGCTAGTTCAGAAAGTAGTAGTAGTAGTACTGTCTTCTGGGAGGAGAATAATGTCCACAGACTGACTATTGGTACTGTGCCACAGAGCTCAAGAGTTTGGTAATACAGATTTGTTCAGATGTGTAGAGTAGCTAATTTCATTTTATTGATATTCCTGAGAAATATTCACAGTTTTTGCATAGTTACTATATGCATATTCTGAGCATTTGTGGAAGTATTTAATTAATATACAAAACTGTTTTCTTAACTTTTATTAGTGAACGCAGATAAGTTTCTACCCCTTTTGGAGCTTTTAAAAAACCCTAATTTTAAGTGTATCGTAGTGCTCTAAAAAAACCCCTGCAACTTCCTCACATACCTGCCAAAATTCAGGCAAGAATAGTTGTACATTATGTACCAGCTTTTTCTTTTCATAAAAGAGAATCAAAGGCTGTAGTGGGTGTTACATAACCAACAGTACCCTTTAAAGAAAGTATCCTGTAATACATGCTTCAGGCAGTGATTAGCCTCATAAATTCTGGTTCACAGTACTTCTGTATAATTATTGTTAAAGCCTTAGGATATTAGTAGGGCATTAAACAGGCCATCTTCTTTTCTTTACATGCTGTGTATCACTTCTGTAATTTCTCATGAAAAAAAAAGTATTTACATGTAATTAACCTAAAGAGCTTTTAAGAGATTACAAGTTGAGCTAGACAAAATGGCATAAGCCCTTCATGTTTTATTGAAGAGCCACCTTGAACAGCTTGTACTGTCCCATGGCTCTAACAACTTACATGTGAGATTCTTCATTTTCAGTGGGTATAATCATGATTCTACTTCATGTTTTATGCAAGCAATGTCTTACACAATCTTTTAATGTGAGCCTTGTGTTTCACTTACTAAAATTAAAGTTTTTCTTATGGGATATGAGAAATTCAGGAGGAAAGTCAAGTAGCCTAAGTAATTTGTGAAAGCAAATTTGAAGAGGAAATATTCAGCATGAAACTGACAAGGTGTAAGCGCTTCTAGTGGGATTTACAGATATATATATTTTCCTAAATAAAAACTACATAATGCTCGTTGGAATACTTTGAAGGCATAACACTAGGACTGATGATAAACTAAATTAAACATTCTGCTCCAAGAAATACTTAGAAACACCTATTTTCAGTTTGCAACATTTGATATGACTATTCAGATAAGATGGCTGTAGCACCAGTAATTTTTTCTTTTTACAAGAAGAGGCTGATAGTAATAGACCAGGATCTTTATTTGTGTTTTGGGAAAAGTTGGAACTTAAGCATTTAATTTTAATAGACCTCACCTTTCTTTTTTTTTTTAAAAAAGGGATTATGAAGACTACTGATGCTTATGCTTGCAGATGTAATTTACAGAATTTATTAAAACCTCTAGTATTCCTTTTTCTCTGGTCGTGGATATTTATTGATTATTACAGATAAAGCAATACTTTTGCACTCTTCCTCTAACTGACACTTAGTGATAAAAAGTTTCCTGAAAAAGCTTCCAGGATCAATTATGTTTCCTTCACCTGTATTACAGAATCAGGGTATGGGTTAAGGCAGAAAGGGACCACTGGATCCAGTCTCTGTGCCCAAACAGGGTTATCCTAGAGCAAGTTGTGCAGAATTGTTCAGACAACCTTTGAATATATCTTGTGAGGGAGGTGCTACAACCTCTCTGGACAATCTGCAATTCTCAGTCACCCACACAGTAAAGTTCTTATGTTCAGGTGGAACTTCCCTTCCTGTGCACCAGTTTCTGCCCTTTGCCTGTTGTCCTGTTGCTTGGTACTGTGGAGCAGAGCCTGGTTCATGCTCTGACTCTTCCCTGCAGATGCTGACAGGCATGGATGAGGTCCCCTCTCAGTTGTCTTCTTGATGCTGAAGGGGCCCCCCTCCCTCAGCCTTTTCTCTGTGTTGCTCCAGTCCCTTTATCATCTTTGAAGCCTCTGCTGGACGTGCTTCAGGAGCAAATTGTCTGTTGTCTTGAGGAGTCCAGAACTGGACACAGCACTCCAGATAACTACCAGGACTTAGCAGAGGTGCAGGATCCCCTCCCTTGACCTGCTGGCTCTTCCTAATGCACCCCAGGATTGCTTCTTGGCCCCAAGGGCATTGCTGGCCTATAGACAGCCTGTTGTCCACTCCCAAGTCCTCCTCAGAGCTGCATTCCAGCAGGTTAGTGTACCTATCCTGGTGCCTGGGGTTATTCTTCCTCTAGTGCAGGACCCTGCATTTGCCTCTTGTTGAATTTTAGATGATTTCTCTCTGCCCATCTCTCCAACCTGTTGAGGTCCTTCTGAAGGGCTGCACAGCTCTCTGGGATATCAGCCACTCCTCCCAGCTTTGTGTCATCAGCAAATGGGCTGAGATGTGCACTCTATCCCTTCATCTGAGTTAAACAGTATGAGGCCCAATACTGAATTCTGCAAGACGCCACTAATGACAGGCCTCCAGTGAGACCCTGTGCCAGTGGTCTCAACCCTTTGAGAACTGCCGTTCAGCCACTTCTCAGTCCACCTCACTGTCCGCTTGTCCAGCCTGCACTTCCTGAGTTTACTTATGAGAATATCATGGGACACAGTGCCAAAAGCCTTGATAAAGTCCAAGTAGACAATATCCACCACTCATCCAGACAGTACTAAAAGTAGCAAATGCTGTCTTTGGAACTCGGGAATAGGAGTTGGTATTGATATAGCAAGTGTGATGTCTTCTTTGCCTGTATTTTTATAGTACTTATTTTCTGTTTATGTATTGTTTGTTCTACATTTAAAAATTTATATATATATATATTTATATATATATTTATTGTTTAGGGGTACATTTACCTGAGCTTGGTTTTCCAATAAATTGTAGTTAGTATTTAAATGTAATTGGAGTTGCATAATAGTTAAAAAAAAATCAGTAACAACCAAGCCCCAAAATGAAATATAGTGTACATGTAAGTAGAGGACTATACGACATTTAAACTGTTACCTTTCTGTGAATATATTACATCCTCTGATGCAGATGTATGTGTTGTAATACCCAAATGTAGTATCAGATTATTAGAACAAGATTGCTAAAAAAAGAAGGAACTAGATATTCAGTAAGTTGCTGTCCCCATACTTGTTATCTGTCATTCCAGAGCAATCACTTGGTGCTTTAATCATTAGAATCTGTAAACTGATCATGTACAAACTGGTACAGAAGAGAAAAGCAATACAGAAGAGAAAAGGTTCATTTTTCAAATGAACAAAGGTTCATGGAGTATTTGGCAATCTTGTTTTGCTTTGGGTGGCTAAGGTCTGGTGACATGCTATTATGCCCCTCAACTAGCTTATTACTGTGCTAACACAGTTATCTGTTCATGCCCTCTGCATAGTCAAAATGACAAAAAAGTCTCGAGCACAAAAGCTGAGGAGAGTTTATCCTGAGCCCCAAGAGTGAAGGTGATGAATCAGGTCTGAGTAGAAAGAGAACCTTGCTTCGACAAGCAAGACAAGAAGCTGCCTCCTGCTATACATCTACTAAAAATAGTGGTGCTGTGTATTGCTGAGAGAAACCTTTGGTCTACCACGGAAAGAAAGTATACCAAAGTTTCGTTGTGTTTAGGGCTTTTAGTGCCAGGAGAATAAATTGGTCCTGTTACTATAAATTCACTTTCCAAACAACCTTTAGCAAGATACTTCTGTACTGCTCATTAATGTTACTATGAGACATTTATACTTTCATTAGGTAACACCATGGGTAATTGTAGGGAGTGTGAGAAAGTAAGAACAGTGGGGGTCACTTGTTTAATGAAAAGGTGATGAACCAAGAGCTTTATGGTTGCTGGGAGATGGTCATAATAGGGACATACATTCACTTAGAGATTCTAATACTGCTCTGCCTGATAGAAGCTTAGGCTCCCTCATCTGAAGTAACAATCTTGTTTTTTCTGCTTGCTTGTGACTGCAAGTCAGAAAATTTTTTTAGAAGAAGTACATGAATAATCCTGTGCTTTATTTGGTTGCTAAAATCTTGCTAGTCTCATTTGGATATATTCAAGTGATTAATTTGGGCACATGCTGAAATACTTTGTTGAATTGACTCTTAAATTGGTAGAGTTGAAGAAGGAGTTATAATCTCTTTTTTTTCCTCAGTATTTCATCTTTGAAAAAATGGATTTGAATGAAAATGCTATTGTGAGAAGTGTGTAAAAATCAACTTCTATTTCATCACTGAACTGATTTAAGAAAGAGGATCGCTGATGTTAATTTAAGCACTTCACAAAGCTTTATTCTAGGATAGAACTTCTTTCAAGTGACAAGCAAGTGGTTGTAGAATATCTGTATTTATAGTGATTATATTGGTTGTGAGCCCATTAAAACCCAGTTAAGCGTATTGAAGATACAAGATCCAGACATATGTGCTTTCTCAGGGCTTAAATCTTGTGGCCACACTTTTCCCCAGCTCTCATAAGATCTGCATTATGTTACTTCTGCTTTCCCAGTTCACTCATGTCCTAATTTATCAAAGAAAGAGAACTTCATAGTTCTCTTTTGATGATAACATCAACAATTCTGTTTTGTTAGCAGTGGTTCTTCTCTGGATTATCTCCGTAAATATCAGTGCTAAATGGTGTCGGAAAGGAGAAGATTCTCTTCAGGAGCAATTTTCTTTGTATTATTTTTCAAAACCTTTTTTTAAAAAGTAATGCTGATACAATATTTATGAATTTTGATTTAATTAAAACATTGAAATCTTAAAGTTATCTGTTATACAGATAGCAGCAAATATCCATTTTTATTTCATAAATACTGGTTGAAAAATGACTGGAGCTAGTGCAATATGCCAATTGTCACCTTAAAATGTGTGTTGTCACAACAAAATTATAGCTCAAATGATTATAGATGCCTGACTTTTATGGATGCAGTTCAGCTATGCTGCTGTTGGTATGTTTTCTTCAGCATCTGCTTCTCGGAGCTGTGACACCTCCAGAGTCTGGGGTTTTTCAGGGCCATGCAGGGCAGCTACGGCACTGCTGGACTAGACTTTGTCCAGCAGCACCCTGGTAGCCTCCAGGCTTCCCAGTAGTGGAACATGTGCCTGCTGAGGTATATCTGCTCGTGTGAGCTGGACCTTTTAAGAAGCATGATGAAATTTAGCAACTAGCTTGGAAACACATGTTGGAAATTTTACTGTTGCTTCTCAATATAACAAAGCCAAAAAGTTTCTAAGTTGCTGTATGGAAAAAAGTGGCCCAGAAATATGTGACACATAAATAATTTCAGAGAACCGTCCAAATAAGAAAAAAAAAATGTTCTACCTTGATCTTAGTGTTCCTTGAATGAACAAAAAGCATCAATTCTTTGTTTAATATCACATTTCTCTATAAAGTACTATGTACTAATGTAGTCTGTATACGTATGCTTCATTTAGCCATCATACAGTCTCATTTTTAATTCTTTAAAACACAGCAAACTAAAATGAAACTACTGATGTAAAGCTTTTCTTTGGTTTGGGTTTTGATTTTTTCAAATTTCAAAAAAGGAGTAAGTGCAATTTGCATGCAGTAAATTGCGTTTTAAATGTAGAGGCAAAAGGAGTCAACAGATTGTAACAAATAGACATTTTAAGAAATACTTGCCCAGTATTTTGTGGACCAAGATTATCTCTTGATGGTCTTTAAATAGACTTGCAAAAAAGATACAGAGCATTTGGAAGTTTAAAACACAACTTGCTTGTAATTCTGGAAATGACTACAGACTTAGCTCATTAAAAACCTCTTAAAACTCTCCTGCTGCTCTAATGAGGTGGGAGGGAGAATTCCCAGAAAAGAGGGAAGGAAGCATAGACTGCAAAGTAGTTACAATTGCAGTGTAACTTCTAACTTTGCCCAGGAAGTTGTGATGCAGCTTATAAGAAAAGTTCAATTGTCATGAAATATAAAAATAAATAGAAATATTTGTGATTATTAAAATTCTAGATATTCTATTATCTTACTGTGAGATGGTGGTGTTAAATCTGCTGTATAAGGGTCATACAGCCACAACACAGTTTGATTCTAGGCTAGATCAATGTTTGTTTTATAAAAATCATCCTAAAAATGTACCCAGTGAAACAAAAATAAAATAACAAGTTTTCTAAGTACAACTACTTAGAACTTTGTTAAGACTGTTTTTGACTACAAGCTGGAAAACACTTGGAGAAGAGTCTGATTGTAGAGCATTTAGAGATTTTTAAGTAGGTTTCCAAGGCCCTCTGGAACATTTTGTAGATACAGATACTCAAAGGATTTGGAGCACATTGTTTCTTCCCTCTCATTGCTTCTTATGGAGTGTTATTTTACCTTTCTTCGTTTAGAATAACACCCCTTTACCTTTCAAAAAAACTTTTAGTAAAATAACATTAGTCTTATTTTATATTCAGACAGGGAAAGGGGACATGCCAAAGGAGAATAGTCTGTCTAGAGGCATTCTGAACTTCTGTCTCTGCTCACAGTGCTGAGTTGCTGCCTTTTTTGGGTCAGATTAATTTGTACAATTAAGGATGAAAAGCTGCAAAAGATTCATACACACTCACATTTTTATCTGCAAGAAAGTATTTGCAGGGGAAAAGTCTCTGCACAAAAAATGGACACCTGCTAGATGCGTAATTAGATACATTTGGCCTGAAACCTGTGCACATTCATTGTGTGTTTCAACATTTGAGTCCATTATAGCTACCACCAAAACCTGTAAGGACCTAGAGGAACTGCCAGCAGTTACTTTACTTCTACCCACTGAAACCTGAGATTTTTATTCAGTGATTTGAAAATTATAAGCAAATATAGGGCAGTGCTACCCAGTTCATGTGCTCTGGTCTGATCTGCTTTCTGGATCTGCCAGCTGCAGACCAGCTGTGCTGGCCTGAGTGGTGCCAGAACTGCAGGCCACTGAGCAGACAGGCTTTGTACAGACAGGCAGCAGCAGGAGGAGCTCAGATTAATGAAATTTGTTCTTTTCTGACCTCTTCTGAGGGGGTAAGGGAGGCAAGCTGGGCCCTGGTGACAGCCTGGCTTGGCATCCATGTGACAAACTCATTTCAGTGAGTACTGAATGAATCTGTTCTGAGGTTTTTCTAGAAAGCCAGACAGAGTGACTCTGTCCAGTGCTAGTATCCTGGTGTTCCAGGTGGAGTGGTGCTAGTAGCACTGCTGCATCTAATGTTGTATCCCTATTCTGAGTCTGTATCTCTGCTGCTGTCTTTATGATTTCCATGGAAAAAGTTATGGTTTAGGTTTCCTTGCTTTATGATTAGATATGGTTTGCTAAAATCTGGTTTCAAAATTCTGTGTTTGAAAACAGAGAATTTTCTGCTTATTAACTCTTTAGCCAAATTTTCTCCTCTCTTCCCTGCCATCAGTGCATTACCAGCAGAGGGTGGTAGGAAAGGAGTATATGAGAGACCAAGGAGACCTGTAGGCCAAGCTGCATAATTATGTTGTAGGTCACTTGAGGCACAGTCACGAGGAGAAAAAGGATAGGAGCAAAACAGGTTATTTACTGATGTTACCAGGTTAAGCATATTCATCTGCTGCCTCCAGAAGGCATTATAAGGGTCTAATAATTAGCTTTCATTAGTCCCTCTCCCAATTATTTTACTCTAATATTCCTGCACTTAGTCTAGGTTAGGTTGCTTTTGTATTTTACTCTGTCTTTTCTTCATGCTTTCTATAATTGAAATTCATATGTCTTGGTAAGTTCTTCCTCTACTATTCACATACTGCCCCCACAGTGGAGATCAACACTGGTAGAGGTCAAAATAAGGCCCAACAGTGCTACTCACAAATGGCTCAAGCATAGCTAGAAGTGTTTTGCAGAGCTATCATATGTTTCATCATTTTTTGTGATGTTTGCCCTGAATGATGTCTTTCCACTACAAACACACACACACACATACACACAAATTAAAATAAATAAATAAATAAATAAATTACTCCCTGAGGTGTCTCCCCATATTCACAGTTTCTTTGGAAACAAGAGAGAGAGAGATTTCTTTGTCGGTATATAGTACATGGTACCAAATACTTTTACACTCACTTAGGAATTTGTGTGGTGTCTTTACCTTCGCAAAGCTATGATTTTGACTCATGTTGCCCTTGTATTAGCTGCAGGCTACGAGCTTTCCTGTCATCCTTTCTGCATTTTTAATTGACCTTAGGCATTTCATGTCATGGTGGCTTTTTTATGCTTGTCCTACTGCTGCTCATACATCGTTTCTCTCCTGCCTCACAGCACAGCAGTGTTTTCTGCATGCATTCTTTAAATTAGGTACATGGAGGTGGCCTATAAAGTTCTGTGCTGTTACATTGACCTGGGAAGTTTCTGCTCTTCGGATATTTCATGGCTGGTTAATGTTTTGGGATGAAGAGATTTTGTTGAGTAGTTCTTTAAATAAACTTCTCTAGTTTGATCAACATTCACACACTGAAATCAGGTTTTTGTTTGTATACTTTTCCAGCTTCTTACTGTACTTCTACTGCAATTTTTCACACTAAGAATTCTTCTCTCTGGTATCTGATGTACTCTTTATCCTTCTCAATGACACTTTTCTTCAAACCACATTCTGTAACTTCTGCAATTAAAAAATAGTACAGCTCTCTCCTCTGCTTTATCTATTTTTATTGTTCCACTCAGTCACTTGTATCACTGTAGATTTTCTATTTCTTGTTTTTTGGAAAAACTTATCTAAGTATCTCAATGTTGCAGATCTTCTAACCATTGATAGCTGTCCCAGTGGAGCTAATTTGATCAGTTGCGTAGCGAGTATGTGACATGATCATGTTTCTGTGTGGGTTGCGTTAGTATGCTTGTGAATTTGACCTAACTCTTCAAGCAAACCTCAGCTGAGACATTTGGAAAAAGAAATTGTGAAATATGGTAAGGAATACTGATTTTTAGTGGCTAGTACAAATGAAACTTGTATTAATCTACACAGTACTGGCTGGTATTTTAGGATATATTTTATGACTCTGTGTTGGTCCATTTGTTTGTGACTTTGACTAAGTTATATGAAAAAATTATTATCCATGTGCACTGGTGCCTGATTTTTTTCACTCTCTTGAGTTATGTTCTTGCCAGAACAGTCATGGCCTAAGCTTTGTGTAATTCTTATTTACATTGCCAGTACCACAGCTGAGACCCATTCTTTGATGTCTTCCAGAATGAATGAAGGCTGTGTGTTAGTTGGAAACCCATTTAACTTTTTCATTTTCAGGTCTGAATGCTGGCTTCTCAGTGAAGTAGCGTTATTGCTAGTTTTGAAAAAACTTGCTACTTTGTCAGTAATTCTGACTTTTTCAATCAAAGTCGTCTCTATGCTGGAGTAATGTTGACAAAAAGAATGGTAGAGGCTGAAATTCTGCAGGTGGACTGAACTGTTACTAAAGATTCTATTCTAGCCGTCTTTTTGAGTATGTGCTAAATTACAACACAAGACAGAAGGTACTGTCTTCTCCACTAATAAGAAATAGACTACTGTCTTGGTTTGAAAGACAGGTGTTTGTTTGGGAAGGCAGGAGCCTCCTTTGGAATGGAGAATGTAAACTTTTTAAACGAATTATTATAATTTTGAAATTAAGGAGCTTTTCGGTAAAAAAGATACAAGAATAGTGTCTTGGTTAGAAAAGACAAGTGTCTGTTAGGGAGGGCAAGGCCTCTCTTTGGAATGGAGAATTCAAATCCCCTCCCTCTGCATTATTAAAACTTTGATATTAANACCCAAAACCTCATGGTATCTCTTTTTTCCCTTGGAGGGAAAAACTCTCAGAGACTAAAAAAAGGGTACTACACCTTTCCTTTAGCCACTTGTGTTGTTTTGGTCAAGCACCCATAAGCACCCAACAATTAGTCTACTAGTGACTTCATGGGAAAAAAAAATCTATAAGGAGAAAAACCAAATCTAACCCCCAACAAATAGGAATAACAGTTTTTTACTAGTATGTATAACAAGGTAAACAAACAACAATAACTATGGCATTAGCAACAAACAGAATCAGGAGTTTTGTGACAGCCTTCTTGGCCGCGGGCCCTTTCCCCTCGGCGCAGTTCCGCTCACGGCCGGCAGGGGCGCTGCGGGCCCTTTCCCCTCGGCGCAGTTCCGCTCACAGCCGGCAGGGGCGCTGCTGGTCCCCGCGGGCAGGGCGGGTGTGGTGATTCCGCCGCGCCTGCAGGGGGCGCTGTGGCGCGGGCTCGGGGGGCTCGCGGTAATGGGGGCTTTGTGCGAGACAGGGGCGGGGAGGGAGGAGAGGCTTCACTTCACAAATCCCTGGGCCTGTCGTTCCCAGTGCTTTGGCAGAACTCTTGGAAGCAGCAAACTGGAATGGCAAGGAATAAGCAGAAATCCCAGGGCTGTGGCTGAGATGTACCAGCAGCCCCGCGGTGGTAGCTGGAGCTGAAGGAAGTCCCAGCAGGGCAGGGGCGCAGGGCCCAGCAGCAGGAGAAAGGCAGCTCCCAGCTCGGTTGTAGTGGTGGTAGCGAAATTCCTTTCCCCAAGCAGCAGCTCAGCCGTCCTCCTCCGAAAGCTGAGGGT
>WBMY01002493.1:42818-92787 GCA_013397315.1 Donacobius atricapilla
CCCCCCCGCCCCTCGCTCAAGCACCTAGCCATTAGTACATTTTAGAAAGTCAATGGGAAAAAAAATCCACAAAGAACAAGGAAAGGAAACCTAACCCCTAACAACTACCTAAAGAACTGGTTAAAACTGGGGAGAGTCATTGAAGGAAGGAGTAGCGACTCAATGGATGCAGTTTTTCTTTGGCACGGGTGACTAAAAGCATTACTTGGAATAGGTAATTTCCTTCACCAAAGGAAATCAAATACTCTGATTAAATTTTTCTTTCCACTCTTTGACAAAACCATACTTACTCCAAAATGTAGCCACCCTTGTGATGATATCCCGTCTGTTTTTATTCAGAAACTGGGTTGCACCTCAGATTGCCTGTATTGATATACAAAAGGCTTGCATGTCTGTGGTTGACAGGCAGTCTTGTAACACATGATAGGTTTTGCTTCCAGCTCTTAAAATTCTTCCAGCTCATGGTTTTTCCAGCACCAGATGGAAACATCTCTGTGGCATTCCACTGAAAACTGATAAATTTCACATGGATTCTAGGGCATCAGTGCCTAAGTGAATCTGGTTCACAGTTAAAATACTTGTCACACAGCAAACAGCACATGTGATAGATGTCATGTAATTCAAAATAAGTCCTGCCTTCATATTTTGTTTTATCAATAAGTGTATTCTTTCCATATAGCTTTAAGTTTTATAATGAAGATGTAATCAATGCAGGAAAACTCTTCAGAATAATTGTTCCTATCTTGTAAGTTATCAGATGGGAACATTTTTCTTTAAAATCATATTAATTAAACATGCAGCAGTTATTATTGTGATAGCATTACTCTGGCATTATTTGATTATGCCTTTTGTAAAAATAATCTTGGTATGTTTTTTCCCTTAAATAGTATATAATCGAAAAGTATTTTTTCTGAATATGTGACTTCATATTCTGAAGCCTTATGCTGGAATCGTCATCAGCTGTCTACTGAAGTATCTTCCTGTTGCATCTTTTAGCAAGTGATGTAAGAGATCAACATCTCATTAAATTTTAAAAGCGCATTGGAACAAAATGGTGCTATGGAACTTACGACTTTCAGCTGTGCTTTTTAGACTTTTATTGCATTTGAAATTTTATGAGTAAGGTGTCAACCACCAGAAGATTTTCTTTTTTTTTTGCTTCAGAGCAAGTTATGATAAGGTGACAAACTAAAATCATTGGGTTGTTAACCCTTTCAGTTCTCCATTTATTTTCCAGTGCTTCTAGTTTTACAGTGAAGCAGTGACAAAGTAAGTTTGGCTGCAAATGATCAGCATTTTTGATCTGTATATCAGCAAACATCCCTGGAAATTTTCTGCTACATGTTACCACAAAAAATGACTGAGAGAAACAGTGGGTTTTGCTGAGGCATATTTATTTCTATTTTTACTGTTCCAGTGTACTGCAAAATATTAGATCCTGCTGGCTTCACTGAAGCCTATGTGAATTTAAAGGACTCTTTGGAAGTCCTCTAATCTAGACATTGCAGAATGATCAGTGGAACTCCATGCATGCTTTAAATGCATATTCAGTGCAGACGCATTTTAAACAGATGTGTTTCGCAGAACAATCCCCTTATTGCTCTTCACTCCATAATCTGAGTCTGATTCTGTTATTACTTGATCATCTGTAGTTAAATAGTATATGCAAAGCAGAAAAAGAATGTTTGTTTATAACTGCAGTTTCTAATATATAATTTCTCATTGTGTCTGCTTTCTGCGTCTGATACTGTGAAAAGCAGCAAATGAAAAAAGCTAAGATTGTTGGATAGATTTAGAATGGTAGCTGAAGAAAACTGAGATGCATGTGCATCTTTGCCTCTTAATTTTCTTCAGCCACTCAACAGAGAGGATTATCCTGCAGTACTGAGTGTTGGTGAGGCCTCACATGGACTACTGAGAGCAGTTCTGGGTCTCACACTTAGGAAGGATGTTAAGGCACTGGGATGCGCCCTGAGGAGGTGGTGGAAGAGCTGGAAGTGCTGTCCTGTGAGGGGCAGCTAGGGAGCCTGGGTTTGTCCATTTTGGAAAAAAGGAGGCTGAGGGGTGACCTCACTGCGCTCTGCAGCTTCCTCGGGAGAAGTGGAGAGGGGAGGTGCTGATCTCTTCTCTCTGGGATGCCATCATCCCGAGCATTAGTGAAGATGTGAAACAGGACCCAGTACTGGCCCGTGGAGTACACTGCTAGTAGCCTTTATGCCAATTACCATCACTCCCTCCACGTAGTGTTTCTGCACTTCTCAGTCCATTCCACTGTCTGTTCATCCAGCCTGTGCTTCACCAGCCTCTCTATGAGGATCTTACAGAAAGCAGTGTTGAAAGCCTTAGAGAAGCCAAGGGTAGACAATATCCGCGTCTTTCTCCTCATCTACCAAGCCAGTCATTTAATCACAGACAGTGATTAAGTTGGTCAAGCATGACTTGCCCCTGATGAATCTATGCTAACTATTCTTGATGATCTTATTGTCCTTCCTTTGCCTGCTGATGGTTTCCAGAATTAGCTGATGCCTTGCCTTCTCACGCAGCAAGGTGAGGCTNAAGTATCTTCCTGTTGCATCTTTTAGCAAGTGATGTAAGAGATCAACATCTCATTAAATTTTAAAAGCGCATTGGAACAAAATGGTGCTATGGAACTTACGACTTTCAGCTGTGCTTTTTAGACTTTTATTGCATTTGAAATTTTATGAGTAAGGTGTCAACCACCAGAAGATTTTCTTTTTTTTTTGCTTCAGAGCAAGTTATGATAAGGTGACAAACTAAAATCATTGGGTTGTTAACCCTTTCAGTTCTCCATTTATTTTCCAGTGCTTCTAGTTTTACAGTGAAGCAGTGACAAAGTAAGTTTGGCTGCAAATGATCAGCATTTTTGATCTGTATATCAGCAAACATCCCTGGAAATTTTCTGCTACATGTTACCACAAAAAATGACTGAGAGAAACAGTGGGTTTTGCTGAGGCATATTTATTTCTATTTTTACTGTTCCAGTGTACTGCAAAATATTAGATCCTGCTGGCTTCACTGAAGCCTATGTGAATTTAAAGGACTCTTTGGAAGTCCTCTAATCTAGACATTGCAGAATGATCAGTGGAACTCCATGCATGCTTTAAATGCATATTCAGTGCAGACGCATTTTAAACAGATGTGTTTCGCAGAACAATCCCCTTATTGCTCTTCACTCCATAATCTGAGTCTGATTCTGTTATTACTTGATCATCTGTAGTTAAATAGTATATGCAAAGCAGAAAAAGAATGTTTGTTTATAACTGCAGTTTCTAATATATAATTTCTCATTGTGTCTGCTTTCTGCGTCTGATACTGTGAAAAGCAGCAAATGAAAAAAGCTAAGATTGTTGGATAGATTTAGAATGGTAGCTGAAGAAAACTGAGATGCATGTGCATCTTTGCCTCTTAATTTTCTTCAGCCACTCAACAGAGAGGATTATCCTGCAGTACTGAGTGTTGGTGAGGCCTCACATGGACTACTGAGAGCAGTTCTGGGCCTCACACTTAGGAAGGATGTGAAGGCACTGGGATGCGCCCTGAGGAGGTGGTGGAAGAGCTGGAAGTGCTGTCCTGTGAGGGGCAGCTAGGGAGCCTGGGTTTGTCCATTTTGGAAAAAAGGAGGCTGAGGGGTGACCTCACTGCGCTCTGCAGCTTCCTCGGGAGAAGTGGAGAGGGGAGGTGCTGATCTCTTCTCTCTGGGATGCCATCATCCCGAGCATTAGTGAAGATGTGAAACAGGACCCAGTACTGGCCCGTGGAGTACACTGCTAGTAGCCTTTATGCCAATTACCATCACTCCCTCCACGTAGTGTTTCTGCACTTCTCAGTCCATTCCACTGTCTGTTCATCCAGCCTGTGCTTCACCAGCCTCTCTATGAGGATCTTACAGAAAGCAGTGTTGAAAGCCTTAGAGAAGCCAAGGGTAGACAATATCCGCGTCTTTCTCCTCATCTACCAAGCCAGTCATTTAATCACAGACAGTGATTAAGTTGGTCAAGCATGACTTGCCCCTGATGAATCTATGCTAACTATTCTTGATGATCTTATTGTCCTTCCTTTGCCTGCTGATGGTTTCCAGAATTAGCTGATGCCTTGCCTTCTCACGCAGCAAGGTGAGGCTGACTAGCCTGCAGTTCCCTGGATCACCTTTCCTGTCCTTCTAATAAGATAGTGACACTGGCTTTTCCTTAGTTCTCAGGCACTTCTCACAGTTGCTATGATTGTTCAGAAGTTTTGAGAGTGGCTTTGCAGTGCTGTTTGCCAGCTCCCTGAGCACTCAAGGGCATCCTGTTGATACCCCTATATTCACTTGTGTTTAGTTTGCTTTATTACTCTTAAGTAGCTTCCGCCACAGGTACATCTGTGCTCCAGACTTTTCCCCTGGTCTCAGAGCTGGGATTCATCAAGGCCTACTCATGGAAACTGAGGAGAAGGCAGAATTCAGTACCTAAGCCTCTTTCATGTCCTGTGTCCCCTACTTCATTCGGCAAAAGGCCCAGATATTTTCTACCCTTTCTTTTGTTCTCTATGTACTTAGAGAAATCCTTTCCGTTGTCTTTGACATCCTCAACTGGACTCAGCGCCATTTTGGCTTTGACTTTCCTAACCTCATCCCTTTATAATTGGACAATGCTTCTGTATTCTTCCCACGTTACCTGTTCCTGTCTCCACTTTCCGTATGTTTTCTTTTTGTGTCTGAGTTTTGCCAGGAGCTCCTATTCCTGCTTCTCTTGTAGAAAAGATCTACATGGTTTTCCTTTGCTCCATAAAGAATGCTAAGCACTTACCAGAGGATTTAAGCAAGCATACTTTATTCCATTTCTTTGCTAGAGGAAAGAATATTCCATTTTCAGGAAGAATACTGGGAGTCAGTACCTTTGTCTGCTGCATGAAGTGTTGAATATCCAGAGATAGATTTACTGAAATTTTATACAAATGTCTGTGTGTATGTAACATCTTTCTTTAGTGTGGGACTCTTACTTTATATTCTCAGGTATTTCCAGTTATTTTTATAGATCATAGGAAGTTGTGGGGGAGATTGTTTGAAATGTATAAGGGTATCAGGAAACTATATTTCTTCCTTTGAAGACTTTCCTATTTTTCTCCATAGCTGGACAAAATCTTCAGCCTCCCAGGTCAACTTCCAGAAGTATGTAACCATTTTACAGAGAGTGAGCATGAAGGGTAATACTGTCTTATTTTTGAGAGCTTTACTCTTATTCACATAGTGAGAAGTCCTTTAAAATTCTTTTTTTTTTTAACACCTTCACAGGGGTTCATTTTTGCTAGAGATGCATAGGAATTTAGCTTGGATTGTTTTGGTTAGTTATTCTTTTATTGTTGTTTATGTGTTTCTCCATTCCATACAAACCATTCAATGAATAAGAGGATTTGGGCATTTTTGTTTTATTGTTTGTTTTTTTTTCTCCCCCAAGATATCAACCAATATAATAGACCTCTGTAGCTGGAACACTTTCTTGAATGAGCTACATCTGTGAGAGAGGAGAATTTATAGTTTTTAAAAATTATGATCTTTCTTATGCTTTATTGGCTAGATTTTCTGTTGTCAGCAAGTGGAATATTGTTTTAGTTTCATTGTCTTTTAAATACTGTTTAGGGAGTTACGTAGAGCATAGTTGATACATGGAGAAAGACTTAGAAATCTGTATCTTCTAGCACGCCACGCTTATGTGGAATAGATGAGACTAGGAAAGATACTTTCCCTGGAGAATGATAGAGATTAGTGCCTGACTGTTTACACCTCCTAAACCTTTTTTGCAGTATTTTTTTCATACCAAGCCAGTTATTTAGCCAAGATGTTGTTATAGATTAATTTTTTAGGATAGAAAAGACACTTGCAGTTGTTTTGTTAGTACAGTTGTAACGCAATCTATATTTATGTATGCTATTTTACTTACAGAATTTTAAAGGTATTTTGGGACAAGAGACAACATGCAATAATTCCTTGCCCACTGAGTGCATTGATGTTTACCACATAAAGTTCTTACAGTTCTGCTAACAAACCATAAAGTCTTACATTGCCTCACAATTGTTTTCAGTAAATGATCTGCTTAAGGGAAATAATATTTAGCAAATATGTATAGGGAGCAGATGATGCCTCTTCTTATTAAAGCATTTGGGCTTTGTTACAAAAGCCCTTTCTTTACTCCATTGTCAGGACGCATGTAACGGTCTGGCAGAGTGTGAAAAGAGAAAAAACTCATAGTTATTAGTGACCAGAATAGTTTGCCCATTCTATGAAAATGTTTTTAGACACTTGAATGATCTGTTGTCATGTGTGCAAGACTGTAAGTGGATTTGTGTGTGTGTATATACAAAATCTGTGATTCCCTACATAATATCATAGTATGTGAGTTGCGCAGGAACTTCTGTGCAAATAGGTTCAGTGCCTTTTAGGTACATCAGAGTGATACTCTGTTTTCAAATGCTCCCTTCAACGGCAAAGAAATCATAAGGAATTCTAATGTAAGTTTAGCTGAGAGCCCTGTGCTGTGAAGTGTGGAGAATGGAGTCTGTGGTATTGGGGTTTTTTGTGTTTTTCCTTTATTTACGTGTTGTCACATATATGTCCCATTGCTAAGAGAATCAATATGACACCCTGGCAGGATTAATGTATCCAGAATAGAATGTCAATGCACTAAAAGTGCATTTGTAAAGTCCAGGAAAACTGAAAGAAAATAATACCAGGTAGAAATTACTTAGTGAGTACCCAGAGAACCCACAGTATTAAGTACAAACCTAATACTGTCACACAAATAGGAAGACCTGGATCTGTACACTTACCCTATTCCTGTTAGTATTTTTCCCACATTGAGCTGAAATGATATCGATAAAGAACTTTGATTTTAATGAAAAAGAAACAAAATAATAAACTTTCACATACAAAACCAGAAACAGAGGCTCTTTTTTTATAGGAGGAGAGAATAAGTAAATATTTTTTGTTGAGTCAGACTATCACTAAATGATTCATCAGGGCTTTTGCCTCTCCTTCTTTGAATGGGCCCACATTTTAGAGTAGCAAATAATATTTTACTTGAGACTACTTTAAGTGCAGAGTTCTAGGTGTCATATATATTTGCTTTAAAACTATAGTTCAGGCAAAGCACCCTGTATCAGCTAAAGAGTTAGGTGGTTCAAAAACAAATAGAATGAATAGAACTAGGTGAAAGAATTAAAGTATGGAATGGCAGGATGCAGTAAATTCATATTTTATGTAGTTAATACTGTATAGAGAATGCTTTGCAGAGGTAAATCATAATGGACTAATGGGTGTGGTTTAGCTTCACAAGGACAGCTTTAGTATTCTAGAAGTTAGGTGGAGTTAAAGCACTGAATTTTCTAATACTGAAATAGCACTGAAAGATAAGTGCACATAAAATACAATTTGTTCTCTTCTACAGTTTCTACTAAGTTTAATGATGAGGATGATAATGGATTTTTAATTTACTGGAGTTATAGTTGCCTCCATTTTCTGTGCTAGATGCGAGTTCTTAAGTTTGTTTTCTTACCCCATACTGGAAATGAGATGCAAAAAGCAATAACCATATTTGTGTAATTATGATCAATTTTCAAAGTTCTAGTAGTGAGATTCTCTGATTTCCTGTAGTGCACTGCCATGTCATATTTAGGGGGTTTAAACTCAGTTCAGTAAAATACTTCCTGATCAACAAAACAAGCAAGCCACAATGTAAATGCAGTAACTTAAAGTCAAGTACTTGATTCAGTATTTTGTTGAAAAAACTTAAAACATTTCTGCTTGCTTGATTTCACCCCCTTACAAACCACAGATCAATGTAGGGCCATATTTTTGTAAATTTACAATGCTTGGTGTTCCTGCTTTTACTTTCTTAAGTATTTCACCCATGCCTTTTCAATTAGTGTCTATACTTCTTGCTTGCTTTTTTGCAGTTTCAGCCACTTCCTAGCTAGTATCTTCTGTTCTGTTTTTCAGCTCCTTGTACTCTTGCAGCAACCTTTTTTTTTCTCATGAATGTGCCTGTATGAGCAGTGATCAGCAGCTTATTGATGCTTTCAGACTAAGTGAACTCCGTCAGAATCACAGCAGATCCAGGCCCTCTAGTTTGTAGTTCTGTTACAGTTGTATACTGGCCATTCCTTAGTGCTGCTTTTTAAAATTTCTTATCTTTTACAAAACCAGTGGATATATAAGAATAAATTAAAAATATTTCTGTCATACTTAAACAGATATTAAAAATTGTGGAGTTTTGAGTCTATCAAGCTTTATTTCATTTCACAGCCATAAAATTATTTTCTTGCCTGATTTTCATCATTCAAACATTTAGTGATATGTGCCCTTCAAGAACAGTGAAATTCACTTATGAGAAATGATTAACGTTTAATTTTCATAAATTTTAATACTTTTTTTTGGATAATTTTAAAGTCAAATAAATCATATGGAACTTAATGCAATGAAATAACTCACTCTTTTTTCACTAACAAGTGAAAAGTACCTTTAAGCAGATTCTAAAAGTTGAAATGCCACAAAATATTTAAAGGGCACAATAAATGGATTGGCAATTTTACAATTTCTAAGAGGTGGGATAAGCAGAAACTAAATTTGTATTTACATCATGAAGTGCTGGCTCTTCTGTTAGATTTATCATTGAGTATTTGCTACAGTGGGAATGGGAATACATTTGGCATTAGTTTATGGAAATTGCTGTATTTAGTATTGTATGCAGATTCTTTGTGAAAAACCAAAATACAGCTTTAATTGAAACATTAGGTAATAGGCATGAATGGTTAAAGTAAGATACTCTATAATAACAATGCATCTTAAATATTTATATAACACTGGCTCAAACTTAGGGTCATTGGCTTTGTATCATTACAATATTATTTTTAGAGTATTTTGATTCTTCATATAATAAGAATACATAGCTTTTCTTAGGAAAGCTCAGTATATCTTTGCCAAGGATGTTTACTGGGAAATATATGACGTATTTTAAAAATACACAAAATGAAGCCTGAATTGAAACTTGCATCTTTGCTGTTTGGAAGTATCTGCAGGTAGATTTTTTTTCCTTCAGTGAACAGTTCTTGTCTTTCAAATGAATGTTAAAATAGAGGTTTGGAACAATGTCTGTTTTAAGAGTTAGTCCAACATGTTAGCATAGATTTTATCAAGCTTTTGAATACTTTTTTAGGCAAATCTACAAACAAGTAAAGACTTCACAATTTTTAATGCTCAAATATATGCATTTTAGATATTGTTCAGGTGATACAATATTCTGAGAAAGAAATTAAATAATAAGGTGATTTTGTTCTAACTTACAGTGCTTTAATTTGTTGTGGAAGGCATTATAATACTACTACATTAGCTCAAATTTTCACGTTTTTATTTTCATTGATGTGTGTTAATTGCTTAAGACAAGTAATTGAAATTATTTTTAAAATCCTGTAGGACTAAATCAATAATAGAGGACGTCATGACTTCTATTTTTCACTATACCCAGTTGAAAACTAAGCTATTCTTTAATTAGGTTTTAGTCCCATAAGCTTTTTGGGCTTTTTTTTCATCTGGAAACCGTTGTTTGCACATATTTGTTTATATGTGTAAATTCTCTAGTTTTTTTCTAGTGCAAAACAAATAATTCTGTAAGAAATGTTACTGTATTTCGAGCCGTGTTTGCTGCTCAAATGGTTCTGTTGAAAGTGGAAAAATTTCAGATTAGTAATGTGGTTGCTTTTGTTGTCAAAGCTGGAAACATAATGCTAATGTGTAAATTTTCACCTGGCTCTGTATAGACTATAAGAAGAAGCTCTGTTCTAATAAACAATTGGTTTAGAATAATTTTAGAATTATTTAACTGTTAGCCAAAGTTCCAGATTTTTGTTTTCCTTCTTAAAGGAAAAATCATGTCAATCTTTGACATGTCCAATTTCTGTGTTTTCTCCCGATTTTGACCCTTTAGTTGGCAGCAACTTTTGAAGAATTCAGCCAGTATCATTTGTATAATTAAACCTGTTGCTTGAGTCTTGATTCATCCTTTCTTAATCGTGAAAGTTGGGCTTCATTTTAAAATGCAAGCAAGCTATGTCTGTTATTTTTGTTCTATCAGTATCAGCTTCTTTGTGCCTCTTCTGCCTGTGTTGCTTGTGCATGTGATTCTGGGAGTGAGAGAAGAAGGCAGTAGACTGTGATAATGCTATTGAGCCACCAAAAAGCTGCCTTGTAATCACAAGCCTGTAGCTTCTCTGTGCCTAACACACCACTGAGTGCAGATTGGGGACTGTGGTGCGAGAAGGAATGTAAAAAACTTGAAATATTTTGAACTTAATTTTCAGATTCACAGGCTAATCTTAGGGAAGAGGGTGATAGGCTATAAATGAAACAATAAGGTACAAATCATGTCAGTTGTATAAACATTTATTTTGTCAGCAAATTAATTAAATGCCACTCGTTCCTCACAGGACATGAAGATGCATCCAGGAAACCTAACAGTAGTCGCATTACACACATTCAAATACTAAATACTTTTCCGTTTACTGGTAGATATATGAGATTCAGTTATACGAATTTGATGGTTCATGTGGGCTGTGTTTACTCACTCGAAGTTCTAAGTAAAGAAAACTAATGTTGTTTCCTTGTAAATAATGGTTTTGGAGATTTTTTTTTTTGGCATGTTCAAATATGATGCAAAACAATAATCTCACTGCCCTTTTCTCAACAAGTATCCTAAAAGCCTACAAGATTAAAGCAAAGTCTTTATGAAGAGTAAGTGAATAGCAACTTCCGATGTATTTTTTTACTGTGAGTTCTGATTTCTCTTTCTATAATTGGATCAAATATAAAAATTAGTTAAGTATAAAAATGGAAGCATTATTAATTAGCTGAAACCTGAATAATTAAAAGTTCAGAAGCCCATAATATCATATATGAATTTCTGCCTTTATCTATTTGCATGTGCTTAGCCTTATCCTCTAATGAATGAATTTTGTTTATGAAATTAATGTTTTCCAAGTTTTGTGCAACTTAGTTTGTGCAACTGTTTTAAACAGTAGATTAATTAAGCATACGTTTTTTCTTTCATAGTATGCATTTGCATAAAGCCCAAATTTAAACATAAATTAACATGTAAATGATGTAAATTTAATGAAACTTTTCTTTCTGAAAGCTGAACTAAACAATCTGCTTTTTGAGTTGATTGAATAGTTCAGTCATTGAATAATTGTGGAATTCTTTCATCTTTGTCTTATTGTCATGCCTTTTTTCAAGGGAGTAGAAGAAATGAAGAATTCAGTTGAGATGTTGTCATCAGCAGATCCTATACATAAAATATTATAAAACAGTACATAAATTTCTGATCTGGAGTTTCAAGCATTGAATCCTCTTTGCCATTTCTGATGTAGAGAATGTCCAGAATCTAATCTGTAGGACAGAATACCTGTAGTTACATTTCAGAGGCCTTTCCAGATATAGAATGCTGAAGATCTATGGCTTTGAATGGAGATGAATTATGGAGGTTTCAGACTGACAGATTTAGATATCCCAAACTTACAGAAACCACTCAACTTCCTCAAATTTGCCTTACTTCTCTTCTTGTTTTTCAAGTGTTATACTTGAGTACGGTCAAGTCTGAATGTTTTAATCATCTGATGAACTGATTTTACTAAGGATAACTTCAAACTTCATGTCAATTATATTTGTTTGATGCTGTAAAAATAATTTTTAAGTTTAGACTAAAATTAAGAACTTTGGTGGAAAACTGAATATTTGGACATTCGAGATAATTGGTAGGATATGCTCCCATTTTTAACGGAGCTGTAAGCAGATTCAATTAATTTCTAGTTTACCAGTGGCACTTCTTAGGTCCATTTCTAGTTTCTATCTGTTAAATGTAATTTCAAAACTTACAGGTTAGTCACATTACTTTCAGGGCACTGTGTGGGATCTTTATTATCCCATTTCTCTAGGAGGTAACCCAGAAATAATCTGGTGTGCACTTTGAGGCTGAGCTGAGAAGTGTCAGTGTGAGTATTAACCTATATCCCTTTCAAATGCCAGGAATATGTTTCTGAAAGAAAAAATAAGAAAACTGTCAATCTTCTTTACATCACACAAAACTACGTACTTTCTAATGTTTATGTACTTTCTGTTTCCTTTCCGTTTGTCCAGATGCTATATGGGTATTCATTTTCCATGGTCCTTATTTGTACTGTAAGGCAAGTTAAAAGTTAATTTATTTTCAAATTCAGTAATTATTTCTCCACTTTCTGCTCGATGCATCTGCCGTTCAAGAGAAAATTAACTTTATGTAGTTAAAAAGTCACTTTGTAAATCAAAAAAATGAACTAGGAGCAATGCTACAATTAACTATATTGTCTACATTTGCTACTAGAATCTAATACAGAAATTTATGGAGTTGGTATTATATTTATATATTATATATGGTTTGAATTCTGTAGTAAAGAAAATTGTAATTTAAAAAAGTAACCTTCAGTACATTTATATGCTGAATAGCTTTGCATTTGCAGTCAGATTTGTAATCTACCTCAGAATAAATGTGAAGAACCTGCCTTCTAACAAAATTCTGCTGTATGAGTGCAGAAGCATATGAAAGAGAAATTATCTAAGGTTGTGAAAACTGATATGACTTTATTTCTATAATTCTTCCTGAATATTTTCTGCACTGTTCCTGTTATCCCTTGAACTTAATAACACTTAGTAACAGTATAAGAGGTAATTGAGAAAAACAGTCAGGTAATGAATATAGTCCTTCTACTGTGCATTTCAAGTATGACTCACTATTGTGTTCAGTGGTTCTGGAGTCATGGCATTCTTTGTGGAAAGTGTCAGTCTTTCTGCGGACCTGCCTAGATCACAGAAAAGATAAGGAATTCATCTAAAGAAACATAAATCATTATTATGCATAACTGTTGAAGTCTGGACTAACATCATGGAGGGGAGGAATTTGAATGTTTAGGAACTCATCTACAAGAAACAGTAGTACTTCTTCGTGAAATAAATACACGTTTACAAAATGTACATGATTTGTACTCTCCAGAGCATTAATGAGTAAGTGGCTGAGGCACAGAAGTCATACCAACATATTTGTATTGTTGCATGCCTCAAGTATTTTTCAGTTGCATAAGAAATGTTGCTGGACTTTGTTGCTTTGTGCAAAACTATAATTGCCTTGCAATTATTGCTGTGTAAATTCTTACAGTTTAGTGATTATCCAAACAAATTAAGAATTAGTGTTTATAGGGGTTTTTTACATACTGAAAAACACTGGTTATGTTTAGAGAATTTCACATCTCATGACTGCCTTCTAAAGTCCACCTTTCAAATCTCAAATTTTCTGAATTTTGCCATGAATTTCTTTTCATTCCAGTGAATAAGCTTGTGACTCGGTAATGGTGCCAGTGTTTCATAATAGATGAATTAATTACAGGAGAGAACGGTGATTAAAGTTCTATGAAGGTAAAGAACTGTGAATAAATTGTAACCTACCAAAAATCATTCTGACTTATTTATTTAATTGCAGTCAAGCAAAATTAGTAGTGTTGGATCAGTGCAATGAGTATTATGGAGTGAGGAGGGGAATTTAAACTGACAACATTCTTCTTGGTCACAGAAAGTGACATTTTTATAGGCTTTAAATATTGTAGTATTCACTTATTTGTAACAAAAAAATTTACTGTAAACAGTTCTGTAGGGGATTTCTTTTTATTTTGAAAGCAAAGCTTGTTTCTCTAAAAGTGAGTGGATTTATTTTTTACAGTGTTTTGGAATCATAAATTTATAAATAACATTTGCAGAGTTTAAACTCATAGTTTAAAGTATTGTGGAGTTTAAAAAAAGAGAGCTGGTTGCACTGTAATAAAAAAAAAAGTAGTCTCAGTGGTGCCAATCCACGTGTGCCATCGAAAAATGTGTCCCTCTCATCTTCAACAAGGAAGGAAGAAGAATCCTGTATATAAAATTTTTCTTTTCCTCAAATCCCTGTAGATGTGTTGCTAGTACCACTGCATTTTATGCAATTTTTCCTAGCCATCTACTAAGTTTTAAATTTCTCAGGCATTGTAGAAGATACAAACTATCACCAATGAGTATATAATTAATTTTTTGCTTCAATATTTCTAGAGGTACTTTTAACTTGTTTATGCAGGGTACATATCTGCTAGTGAATAGCTAGAGATTGGCAGCACAATACTGTAAATTGCTTACAAAACCATGAAGTATTTCTTTTATTTTACTCACCATTTCTGGTAAATGGGCTGCCTGTATGATTGTTTAAAAGTAATGCTAGCATACTGAGTCTTTTGTGCATTCCACTTTATCTAATAATTTGTTCTTTTTTATTGAGCACAAATGAAATGCTAATTTTAGGAGTACTATGTGTTGCCCAGTGATTCTGATTTCATGTTTATTTAAATTACAGCAAACAATTCAGCTGGGTTAGCTCATAGAGCATTTCAATTACATCTAAAATAAAACGAAATATAAGAGAGTGGATTGCTTTTTCCATGTTACTTGTTCTTCAGTGTGACTTCTTTATGCCCTGTGATGTTCAGATTTAAGACATCCTCAGAATTTAGGATTTGAAAACTTTTGAAGATTATTACAGTATGTTTGTCCTTTTGAGTTGCAGGTCTCTCTGTACAGTCTCTTACTAATGAAAATGTAGCAAAGGTACAGCACTGTGAAAATAATCCTGCAAGAAGTTAAAAGTTTTTAGATTTTCACTTGATTTATTAAGGGGGATAGCATGAACTGGTATTTATTTTAGAGTATATAGCAGTGCAAACTGTGCCTGTGGCTATTAGCTAAGTTGCAAGATGTATTTTGTGTTCAAACTCAAAGGAAATACTTGTTGCCACCTAATATTGCTGTGTTCTATTTGCATCTTTTTTACTGTGTCAAAAGAACAACTAGCATGCTTTTTTACTTTGTTATAGAACAGAGTAGCAGTTCGGAGAAACAACACAAACCTTTTGCACTTGAATTATTTAGATCATATTTCTTTAAAGTGTAAGTAAAAAATAACTATGAAGTGACAAGCAGGAAAATTCAGCTGTTCATGGTTTTAGTTGTAGTTGGAGGTCATTGTTTGCTGTCTATACTTATTTTTTATTTTCATGTACGTTTTTAAATATTAATAAAATCATAGGATCATTTAGCTTGGAAAAGACCTTGGAGATCGTTGAATCCAACTGTGAAGTCCTTCACTAAACCATGTACACAAATGCCACATCTATCTGTCTTTTGAATACCTCTGTGGATGGTGACTCCACCACTTCCCTGTGCAGCTTGTCCCGATGCCTGACCAGTATTTCCCATGAAGAAATTTTCCCTTGTACCCAACCTGAACCTCATCTGATGCAACTTGAGGCCGTTCCCTCTTGTTCTGTCACTTGTCACTCATTCTGTCTCTTGTTCCCATCCTGTCTGGGAGCAGAGTGTAACCCCTACCTGCCTGCACCCTCCTGTCACAGAGTTGTAGAGATGATAAGGTCTCCCCCCAGGCCTCTTTTCCTCCAGGCTACACCCCCAGCTCCCTCAGCCACTTCCCGTCTGACCTGTGCTCCGGACCCTTCTGCAGCTCTGTTGGCTTCTCTGGGCGCAGGGCCCCAGCCCTCAGTGCTGTTCCTGAGCTGAGGGGCCCAGGACTGGACACAGCATGTGAGGTGTGGCCTCACTAGTGCCCAGCACAGGGGACAGTCCCTGCCCTNCTGCCCTGCTGCCGCTGGCCGGAGGAGGAGGGAGGCCCTTGTGCTTCCCGACTGCCCGGGCACGGCTGGCTCACCTTCGGCTGCTGTCTGCCAGCGCCCCCCGGTCCTTCTCCTCCAGCACCTTTACGGACACTCCGCCCCAGCTTTTAGCCTGTGGGTTTGTAACCGTGCCTTACTGTTCTTATTCTTGTGAAATGCTGCAAGGTAACAATTACTCTTCCGGGAAGAAAAAAAAAAAAAGTCACNGGAGATCGTTGAATCCAACTGTGAAGTCCTTCACTAAACCATGTACACAAATGCCACATCTATCTGTCTTTTGAATACCTCTGTGGATGGTGACTCCACCACTTCCCTGTGCAGCTTGTCCCGATGCCTGACCAGTATTTCCCATGAAGAAATTTTCCCTTGTACCCAACCTGAACCTCNCACCTTTACGGACACTCCGCCCCAGCTTTTAGCCTGTGGGTTTGTAACCGTGCCTTACTGTTCTTATTCTTGTGAAATGCTGCAAGGTAACAATTACTCTTCCGGGAAGAAAAAAAAAAAAAGTCACATTTTAAAAGACTCGGTTTGTCAATACGCTTCAAGAACGGGAATGTGGCTTTTAACATAATTGAAATTTTCAGGCTTTCTTTTTGAGAAACGTTTTCTTCAAATGTCAGTGCAATTTATTTTTGATCATTAAATGTGCTCTTAACTTCTGCTTTATTGTATTTTCTGCAAAAAGATTAGATCATCCATCTTTATGCACAGAGGAAACAGTTAGGGACTCCTAAAAGCATCTTCGATTTCAAGATAGAGCAAGGGATGCCCGTCTTGTTTTCATGAAGAATATAGCATATCTTAGCTGAGCCTCAGTATGGGATACGGAAGAGCTATCTCTTCCTTTCCTGAACAATTTGATGGTTTGAAAAAAAGCTGGAGTAGGGAGGGCAGTATTTCATCACTGTATTCCTGTAGAGAAATTGTAGAATATAGAGACAATCTGTATACTGTATAGATAAATATTTTTTATAATTATTTTTTCCAAGTCTGTCTGTTTTGTGTATTTTCATCATACATCAGTACAGATGAATGACACAAGGCTTGCAAAGTGAGCAGGATAAATACCATCACATGCCATGTTTTAAGGAGTAGTAGTAAAGAGTGACCANTCTCGGTTAGAAAAGTGTCATAGCAAGTGGTGAGATTGCAAGCCTAGTCACACTTATTAATTATGCTAATTTTTTTTTTAATTAGAGTAGCTCTTTTGAGACTAAATCTTTAACCATTAGGCTTTTTGAAACCTATGAGATAAAAAGGAAGAGGTCTTTCAGAATATTATTTACATGATTTTAATTAATGATTATAATCTCCATGGTCATTTTTGAAAAAGAGCACTTAATCCCTTAACCAATTTTCGTTATTTGCATTTTGCAAAAACATGTAAGCCCTGCAGGCTTATTATCTCTGATTTTTTTCCAAACCAAACTTATTTTCAGAGAGCTGTATTTTGTTTCTGTTCCAAGTCCCATTTCCTATCTTAACACCTGTTTCTCATGCAGAGTGAACTGACTGGTAGAAAAGTAAAGTTTGCTTCCTTTTGCCAAGACGGAACATAGCCCTTGGCAAGGTTACCTTTGAAAACAGTTTTTCATGCAGACACCGTGTGTAAGCACTATTGCTGTTGCCAAGATCCTCTGACTGGTGAAGGGTTGAAGCAATAGTGTATTCTTTCTCATTGCTGGCGGCATGTATATGTAGCATTTCTTCTGAGAAAAGGCGTTCTAGTGTTTCAAACAGAAGCTAGAAGTTTAACCTTCTAGGAGGGAGGTCCATGTTAGTTTTTACTGATAGCACAGAAGAAAGTGACTGTATAGGAATATGAAAGATAAACTCTGTGGCAAGCTGAAACACTTTAAAATACAGAGTTTTCAAATATTTTTTAACAAAAATTAGTTCTAAAACTTTCATGTGTGTGAAGTTACTTCTTTGAATCTCAAAGCAGGATTATGCTTAATGTTCCATATTGTTCATTTGGGGAACCAATTCCTAACTAGGAGAGATTAGCATATAGACTGAATTTAAAGGTCAGAACTTCAGGTGCTTATTTACAGATTAATTTTTTTTTTTCTGTTTCCCACTTAATGAAAAAATGTGTGGCAAAAAAAGATCAAGTATTGCTCTTAGTATCATTTGTGTTTAGAAATTCATTAAAATTCCATTTTTTTCCAATGTGTGGAACAAATAATCTTTTCTGTGACAAAGAATAAATGCTCAGGTATCTTCAGCTCAGATTTTTAAATAAAAGCTTGTGTTAAAACTTACTTTAAATGGATAGGCTCTAATCTACTTAGAAGCCAAGAATTTCTAATGTAAACTTGAATTAAATATTGTGTCTCCCAGCTATAGTAATATAAAGTATGTATTCTAGCTACAAGTGAGGGAATTAAAACAGGGTGAGGTAAGTTACTTCAAGTAATCCAATATCTACTCTGTGGGTAGGCTCAGATATCTAATGAAGGGTTTCAACTCCCAGAAAGTTCTTGGAGGACTTCCTTTATATTGTTATTCTTCAGGAACTGTAGTAGTCCATCATATGCATCACTCATCATGAGGTTGGTAGTGAACCTAGCAGCAGCACTCACAACGATTAAAATTCACTTCATATTAAGAGCAGACTGTTAACTAATTTCCAGGAAAAACCTTTATGTCTTATGCCTCAGATTACACTGGACTTCTTGCAGGAGGCTTCTTTCTCTGTTTTTATGATAGTACTTTATGTTAAATACAAGACTTTTTGGTTAGTTTTTGTTATCCCAAATATGTATGACTGTACATCATCTTGACAGAACTTATTTTTATTGTAATAACTTCTAATCTTTCTAGTAGCAAATACATTTTTAAATTAAGCAAATCATTCCTGTATCTTAGCCTTAAACAACTATGTATAGATGCAAAGTAAATGGAACCCTTCTTAAGGAGCTGTAGGATGCTGGTTTTTGATTCTAGATTGTCATTTGTTCTTTCAAAGCAAGGAACATCTCCTTTCCTGGTTAAAAACTTTTTCTGATGAAAAAAAAACTTGTTTAAGACTGCTATATAGAAAGATCATGGGCTGTTGTATTTAATATTTCACTGAAGCATGTTCACTGGTTTCAAACTCTTCTTCATCAACTTGATATGTACATGCCACTGGGTTGGTTTGGGCTGGAATATAGTTGATTGTTTTCACAGCAGCTGTTATGGGGCTATGATTTCTATAACTAACATTCAGTGATTAGAATTTGTGCTGAAGATGATATTACAGGATTGGGTGTTTTAATTATTGCTGACGAGTGCTTACATAGAGTCAAGGCCTTTTTTGCTTGTCGTGTTTGCAGCACAAATCCAAAATGTAGCACTCCGATACTTACTATGAAGAAGAAAGTTAGCTCTATCACAGCTAAAACCAGCACAGAGAGTGTGCATTAAGTAATTTTTAAGCTTTCTTTGTGTGCTAGTAATGATCTTTCTAATTAAATTGACCTGGCTTTTGACCAGTAGGATAACTAGCTTAATCTTTCAGCTTTTTTGAGATAGAATTTACTACGTATTTTTAAAACCAGCACATCTCCTTGCTTTCTCAGTGGTGCAGCAGACATGAAGTGCTTGCTTACACTGAGGCATATATATTCTATTGTATGTATGAAAAATAAACTGTTGAACCTTGAGCTCAGTATCAGTGTCTTGGATTTCAATTTTAATTGGATGTTTACTCCTGGGGCATAAGGCCAAAAAGAGCAACACCACAGGAACAACACTTTCTTTAGCAAAGTTAATTAGTCTTTCTTGAGTTCTCCTATGTCACTTCTGAGTAGTTGTTGTGTATATTGGACCCATGTCTACAGCCATGATAAACTTGGTACTACTCATTATTGTGTAACACAGTGTGTACCACATATTTAATAATTCTCAAACTTAAAACCAGCTAAATCTCTACGTTTATGCAATAATTAGTTAATTCTGTAGTTCAAGTTTTTGAATTAGCTATTAAACGCTGTCACCAAATGTTTATGGTGGTAGTTTTATATTTCTGTAAGTTACTCCTACTGAGTAAACTACAGAAGTTTTCGTTAATCTGAAATGCCAATAACTACCTAAAAGATATTTCCTTTCGACCCTACATAACAAAAGTAAGTATGTGTGATCCTAACAGAGGAATAGCAGAATGATAAAATCTTTTGGAAACTGGATATTTTGTTGCTCTGGTACTGTGCAGAAATCTTTATGACTTTGTATTTCCCCTCTAGAAACTTGAGGCATGAACATTTCAGCAACTAGTTTGCCAATGAATTAATAAGCTTTAGAGGGAGATTGGGACTACAACTACTGAAACACTCAAGTAATAACTCAGCTGATGAGAAATCCCTTATGTACGATTGGCCTTTGGAAAATCAGTGATTTTTTTTTATTTACAAAATACTTTTGGAGGCTCTTCTGAGTATTCAAAACTCCAAGCTTTTGCAGTTTCTTTACATTATATTAAAGATGTGTGGATGAGCTCATGATCTTTCAGCTATTCATTTGCTTGTCTAGTGACCTTATTCAACCCTAACACAACTGAAAAATGCCAAAAGTAAAAAAAACCCGTAATTGGTCAGTTCCTTATTTTGCACTTTAAAATGCAGAAGCAACACTTGCAGCACTTTCTCTTTTACATATTTTAAACTTTCCTGAATGCTTGTTTTACATAATACATTTGATAAACAAGGCAGACAGTTAAAGTGAAGCTTGAAATGGTAAGGTAAAGTCTGAATTCAGTGCAGAATCATGAAAAGTCTATGTCACAGGTGTCTGTGGGAATCACCTGGTCTGACCCCTGTCTTCATAGGGTGACCGTACAAGATTTTGTAGAATGACGTGTCACTGCCACAGCTTTTCAGGTAGTTTTCATAGTTTAGCATCACAGCCCTAAGCTGATCTTCTTCAGCCCACTGCAGTTGTACTTCAGGATTTAAAATAGTGCAACGTAGCCTAATGCCGTCTGCACAACACCACTGATGTACCTTACTGTGTTGCTTCCTCACAATCTATTGAGAACAGTCCAGTCAGCAGTGTTTGTTTCCTGCAGCTATTTTTAGATTGATGAACAAAACCTGAGGGACAAACTCAAACAGATATAGTAATCAATCTGTAAGAGAAGAGAGCAGCTGATGCCTCTAGGCTGTGGGAACTTGGGACTTGCAGCTGCAGTTTATGGGCAGGCAAAAGTAAGTGTGAAGCTAATACAAGTACTGAATATTTTGCCCCTGATGCTTATCAGGGAGTGAAAAGAAGGACGAAAATAGTTTTTGGACTAGTAACCATTGTGTGAGACTGGCTTTTTGGCACTGACCTGATCTAGAGAATTGTTCTAAAGGCAAATTCAGACCATGGGGCTGGAAGCATAAGGGACCTCAGGTTAATACTCCTTTGGTGAGTTCCTTGCTAAAGAAGTCAGGTGGAATGAACAATGGGAATCACTTAGATGAGCTGTATTCATTTGTTGCCTTTATTGCAGTGAGGCATTCAGTTAACATTGCATGAGAACTTCCCCACCTGTCATTTTTAACTTGTGATGTGGAATAGCTCTAAAATAATCTGAGATAATAATAATAATCTAGATGCTCATTCAAAATACTCTTGTACATAAAAGCACATAAAAGATATGAAAGTACATAAAAGAAAAAAATATTGCCATCTGAATTTCTGTTGTGGAAAAAAGAAAAAACTGCTTACAATATTTTCTCTGCTATTTTATACCTTAGTATATTACCTGCCTCTTGTCTGCCTCACGTTTTGTTGAATTCTCTTATCCTTCCTCTTCTCCTTCCTTGACCATATGCAAATGTAATGTGAGTAGTTTAAAAAATCAAAAGCAACACACCAAAAAACTACAAAACCACTATCATGGAGGTGCCTCTACATGTTCTGTGATTTTTCCCAGCAAACTGCAGGGGTTATGGAAGTGTTTTACGAATGTCAAATGATGGAGGTCTAACTACTGAAACCTCTTCAGAAGCAGCGTAATGTTCCATACCCTGTGACATCTTCCAGATTATGGTAGTCATCACTATCCAGAAGTTTTCAGAGCCACTTGCATGTAGATTGCCACAAAGCCATAGAAAATGAGAATTGAAGTTCATCTCTAGTTGAAAGTACTCCATTGTATCTGGTTCTTTAAAAATACCTTCCTGTAGATTTAATCTTATTTGTAGACAATGTACTTTGGTGTCTTTTTTTCTCACCAGTGGAAAGCTTATGTTAATATTATCTGGATATTTCTTGCTGCAACTGAACACCACCTCTCCACTAATGAGGAGCAAGATTTCTTTTTGATTTAAAGAGACTTTAGTCCATCATTCAGGTCAGTCCTTTGTAATTTTTGTAATTGAGTTAACCATCTGGTCATAGGTGAAGGTTAGTGTAGTCTGAAGTAAAAAGGGCATTTAATTCTGGTCTTTCAGAATCACATGTTGACAGATTTCCTTAGCAGTAGAATGATACAGCAATTTTTACCAGGTTTTCCTGTAACTACTGAGCATACTTTTTGCATAATTTGTATTGTTCTTTGCCCCTTGCCGGTTTTGTTTCAGTTTGTGCTTGGTCCTTTCTGATTTTGTTCCTAAATTCTCAGTCCATTATGCTTACACATTTGACACAGTATCCATTTCTTTTAAATCACTACTGAGTTCAAGAGCATGAAGAGTGTTGGTTTGTCTGCAACAGCTTTTTCTTACTATGCTTCCTCATTCTGTTAAATTTTGTTTCACCAGAATTTTGTTTTCTTAATGACTGGAAAATAAGAAGGAAAAAAAGAGAAAGGAGACTACTAAGTTCAAAACTCAGAATCAAGCAAATTCAGAGTGACTTTGATTTGAACTCTTCTTTCAAGATCACTTTTGTTAGTTGACTTCAACTTTATATTCTCAGCCCTCTACGTAAAATGTGTCTTAAAAAGCCTCAGTTCCAGTTGTCTGCTTCATCAAAAATAGGTGAAAGCACATTACAAGGCCTTTGGGAATTTCTTGTTGTCTTCTGCAGATGCCGGAAGTATCAGGTCAACTAAGACAAATCACGTTTCTCATAAAAAGCCTGATTCATGATGTTGTTTCTTCAGCAGGTTCTTCCAATGAAATGCGAAGTCCTGGCTCGGTCTTGATTCAGTACTTTGGATGGTTCCAACTGAATAGTGCTCATGTTACGTTTTTTGTGGTTTGTTCACTTGCTTTTTTGTTTTTCCATAAAGTTGGGTGTTTTTAGAAGTTGAAAATTACTTTTCTATCTCTTAAGTCAGAAAGTTATATTCAGGACAAAAATAGCATTTATGTCCACAGTTACTACCATAATTTACATGCATTAAAACTCAATTGAGAATACAGCATAAGATAATGCTGTAACTTACTGCATAGAAAATCCTAATCACTGCTGGTGAAAATCCTAATCACAGTCTGTGCTGGACCCTGGTGAGGCACCACCTTGATCGTGTGTCCAGTTCTGGACAACTCAGCGCAAGAAGACACTGAGAGGCTGAAACATGTCCAGAGAGGGGCAGTGGAACTGAGAAAGGGTCTGGAGCACAAGTCAGATGAGGAGCAACTGAAGGAGCTGGAAGGGGCTCAGCCTGAAGAAAAGGAAGTTCAGGGGTGACCTTATCATCTCTGCAATTGCCTGAGAGGAAGGTGTGGCCAGATGGGTGTCAGGCTCTTCTCCCAGCTAGCAAGTGACAGACAACGGGGAATGGTCTCAACTTGAGGTAGAGGAGGCTTAGATTGGATATTGGGTAAAAGTTCTTCATGGGAAGAACTTTTTGTTTGGTTTGGTATTGGAACAGGCTGCACAGAGCAGTGGTGGAGTCACCTCTGGAGGGATTTAAAAGACATGCAGATGTGGCACTTGGGGCATGAATTAGTAGTGGACTTGATAGTGTTGGGTTAGTGGTTCGCTGTGATCTTGAAGAACGTTTTCCAGACTAAGTGATTTTATGTTCTCTAAAATCAGCAATCAGTAGCCTGACTTGGTGGGATGGAGAACCTTAAATAACTTAAGAATCTTATTCAAGGTAGCAAAAATTTTTTGATGGGGCTTATCTCACTGATAGAATTCACATGAAATAATTATTAAGTAACTGTGCAAGATGGCCCTAATATTGTGAAAATACAGCTAGAAAGCTCCTTTGATTCCAACATTAGTAAAGCGTCATAAATTTACATTTCCCTAAGAAAGACATTATTTATTTTTAACATAACGTGTTAATGCATCTTCTTCTTCATGTAGAAGTAAATATAGTAATTACCTCTCTAAATAATAAAAGATGTATTTTTATCAGTTGAGAGATTGTAGATAATTGGGTTTTTCCCTGCAGTTAATTCATAGCAAATATTATATGTGTTTCTCAGCCTAGCATAGTGCACTCAGTGATTTTTTTACTGGGGTTCTATGAAAATGGCAAAACTAAAATTTTCATACTAGATAATCTGTATTTAATTGTNTCAATCTTACAATAGCACTTTTTGAAAAATGTGCTTATTTATGACAGTTTCTTTTTCTTATACACCCAGATAGCAATCAGTTGTTCTTTAAGTGGAAATTTTTCGTTATTGAAAGGTTTGTGCCATTAGATAATACAGGATTGTAACAAGTGGGTGTCATTCTACTTGAATTTAGAGGCCTTAATGTTATGAAAAGGATATCCTCAGGATGTTTTACATATATCAAAGTGTGGAATTAAATTATAAATCAAATAAAACCATTATGGACGTCTTAGTCACACTGTAAAACTGATCTGTTCAACAAACCAGTCAATATGACTGAACAATGGTACAGTAAGTGGTTTCTAACTAAGTTACACGTGTTTCAAACAGTAACTCAGTTATAGCATAGTATTTTTCTGTGCTGTTATTTAAGATAATGCAAGTTCCATCTTCTTAAACTTTGTTAAATTAGGAATTAAAAATTGCAGAGGCTCGATTGTAAAAATTCATTTAATGGAAGATTTCAGCTGTTTTACGGTTCAAAGACAATGTGAAGGATTAAAAGTGTGTATATATATTTAAACACTGTATATGCTTGTGTATTTATGTAAAAGCAGAAATTTAAAAGAATAGTTAGTAGTCTACCAGTGCTTCAACATATTTTTAGCAACCTGCTTTCTGAAGGAACCTTCTCTCTGTTAATGAGAGCATCCCTGCCAGAGGAATCGATTCCCAGATAGATAGCTTAGCGGGATCCCTGGTGGGGCAGGACGGAATGTTACAGAGCTGTACAGCAGTGCAGCAGTGCTGCAGCCTGTGTGGACAAGGCTCATGCTGCTGTGCATGCAGAACAGAGCTCCATTCTGCAGCAGTCATGGTGCAGCACCCTGGGACCTTCCTGAGGTGCCTGTGGTGCAGCAAGGGGACAGTGTGCCGCGGGGTGATTGTCACAGTGACACTGCACTGCCATGCTCATTGTCAGGGTGCAAGGGGGAGACCACTGGGGGTGAACTGGTACACTTGCGGCAGGTCACATTTCCACACTGCACTCAACAAGGATAGTCTGGAAATGGAAGTGTGTCATTACTCTTCTTTCCCTTAAATATGTTTGCTTACCTTCAAAGCAGATACAGTCTTTCCATACTGTTACTTTATACTGCTTTTATCTTTATTATTAACCTTAAAGAGCATGCAGAGGTCAGGTATTTGACCTATGGAGCATAAAATTTGAATGATCAATTTGATAGATAGGATAAAATGTACAGAATAGCAGCAGGGCACAGAGGGACTCAAATAACTTCAATGTACTGAGTAATTCCAGTGTTTAGTGTAACAATATGTTTGTCCTTTTGAGGAGGCAAATGTGTTTCAGCTAGGCTGTAAGAATTTATATTGAGCTTGTAATGAAGAGCATCAAGTTCAGTGAAGTTGTTAGTGAGGAACAGAGGGCTCCCAAGGAGCTGTCAGCATAGGCTGGGACACTGGTCCTCCAGTCACCTTTAAGTGTACCAGCCTGCCCTTTACCAGGGCTCCAAAGCTTTTTTTAGCAGTCTTCTTGCCCTCTCTTCCTCCACTTTGTAAGGAGTTTCCCCTAATAGCTTCTGCCTGTGAGAAACCCACCCAAGTCAGTGTCTTCTTTTTATCCCCCTTTCAAGCTTCAAGGGGTAAATCCTTGCCTTGAAGGGAATGCACAACTGAAGCTCTTAATGGCTTGTGGTGTTCATGCAACAGAACTAGAAAGAGACTGACCATTTAAACGCTGCCCTCCCCCCCACACACAGTTTTGAAAGTTACAGTAAATGGGGGGATAGAGAGCAGAATGACTGTGTTTATTGTTATTGACTACCACAGCTACACAGTAATAAACATAATACAATTATGGAAGTCCTAATGTGATATTAACTACGTAGTTTAATTTATTTTGTGTTCAGGACCCCCTTCAGAGACATTGTCTTCAAACTTTTAAACATTCATACACAGTGCAGATGATGAGAAAAAATAAATATGAAAATAATTTATTTCTATGGTTATTAAATTTATAATACTTGAGGTATTCCTGGAACTCCCCATACCAACACGCCTAAGAGTATCACACTGATGTATAAGTAAAAAAGAAAAATAGAGTAATGCCATCTTCTCTGATTGAAGGCAATGTTACCCCAAAGATTGTGCATATTTTTCAGATATGCACATGAGTTACATTTGATGTTGAATATGTTTCTGTGAAACAGTAAAATGCTGATTTTTACTCTGGTTTCCCTGGGCTTGACTTTTCATTCTCACACCAGAGCTAATGTTAAAAATAATATTGGTTAAAGGTCACCTCGTGATTTCTTCTCTTATTTATACATCTGGTGCATCCACTTACCCTCTTAACATGTAAGCTGCAGAATGGTTATCTCTGTCTAAAATATTAACCAGATAAGTCACTTCTAACCCTCTACTAGCAACACATTTGTCAGTCTCTGTTGATGAAATGTAAAATTAAAACCATTACTCAAGACAGAGCTGTAATAACACCATGTATCATTTGACATAAAGTGCTCAAAACTTTGTAAAGTGCAGAAGTAATATCACTCCCTCTTTGGTCTTCATTTAACAATTGTGTGCTTTCACGGGCTTTTCAAGAGAACATTTTAGACAGTGGAAGTGCCTGGAAATCAAATCTTCATTAAATATGTATGGAGGAGGACACCTAATGACTTCTAGGGGACCATGTGAAGAGATTCACTATCCATAGAGTGCACTTATCATTGTTTGTTGTTGCTATGATGGTTGATATTAAATATTTAAGTGGTGGCAATTTGCTCAAAGCTGTACAAGACCAGACAAAAAAACCACAACATATTATTCCAGCCTTTAAAAACTTTGTCTTAATCAAACAAACGCAGAAAGTACGCTAACTCACTATGAAACATACCTGGAAAACATACCTGAGGAGAGGACCTTTCAATAAAGCATATTGCCTGTGCTTTCCCTGTGCCATCCTCACTTACGTGCCTTGCAGCAGCGGGAGTTGCTGCAGGAGGAAGGTGCTTCCTGTTGAGGAAGGTGTAATCAAAGACCACTGTTTGCTTCCTGACATTTACAATAACTGCAGGGACAGCAGTTTGGCTTTTTTCTTTTCCCCTGTGACACGGTGCTAGAGAAGATGGGAAGGGCTGCTGCTACCATATCCAGAAAGGGGAGGCCCAGGTAGCAAAGGCTTTGCTGATGTAAGACAGGTCACAACAAAAGAATTTGGGGCAAGAGTTTTTGGTTCACTGAGTGAAAACAGAAGAGATTGGCTGCTTGGCATACACATACAGAATTGTACAGGAAAGTCTGATGGGAACTAAAGAAAAGAGATACCAAAAAAGTATATCCCCAGAGCTGCTGGTGAAAGAAAAGGGATGAATTTTTCAGAGCTATTCAACATCTATGCTAAGTGGATCCTCATAATATCCTTAAAAGACAAAGACAGTAATTATAAGGAGGAGGCTTTTTTGGAAGTTTGACAGAAGGTGGAACTTTGTAGCATGTGTGTTGATAGTAGAATACCAAGCAAGCAACATTTTAACAGTTTCTGTGGATAGAGACAGGGAGGAGACAATGTGGAATTGAAACCTCTCACCCTAAGTAATGAAGAAATTGTGCAGCCTATAGTATTGCGATCTCCCTTGAGTAATATGTGTAAATTCAGACTTCTATATTGCAAAACAGACTAGCATAGGAAAATGAAAAAGGGTACAGAAGGAAATCTAAGAAACATGAGCAGTTACCAACCAACAGAGAAAGTGATAACAAATAATAAGAAATTGAAACAACCATAAATGAAAGTAGAAGAAAGAGAAGGCATCACAAATTTGATCACTGAACTCCATGAGCCAAGAGGTGTTCAAAACCTTTAGGGAAAAAAAAAAAAAAGACTGAGCACAAAGTGGCCTGAAGGATTTTTTAGCATGGGGGAACAAGAGCCTGTGAGAGCACTTCATTTCAACTAGGCTGGAAACCAAAAAACTAAATTGGATGCAAGCAGTAGCAGATAAGGAGGTGGATATGTGTGCATTAGTTCTTCCTCCAAGCAGTGTTCATTCCAAGTTACGATGAACTTAAACCATTGTGTGTGATAGTTCTTTTATGTTAATTAGGAATTGATTATTGTTTACTAGCAGAGTCCTGATCTGTGACTCAGCTACGATGGTGTTGATGGATGTATGTGTGTTGTTTAATGTGAATCTGTCAGTTGGCAAAAGAAAGACTTTAACTAAATGAGTAAAGCATTTGCTGTTTGGTGCACAGTTACTTTGGTTTTGTCCATTAGCTGATTTCCAAATAATATTTAAAAATAGAAAGGTTTAACTTTTTGACATCAATGTATTGTTTCAGTTTATTTGACATCTTCTGATAATTTAATTTAATTTAAAGAATGTTTGCTATTTCAAAAACAATTACACTGGTTTTTAATATTCCTTTACTTTGGAAAGGAGAACTTTATGCACAGATTTGAACTCTTTTGTAAATTTAGGCAAGAAAAGGTTTTTCAGATATTAAATGCATTTAAAAATGAGTATGTTGCAATTCAGTAAAGTTTATAAAAGTACTTGTGCTCTCAGGCATCATTTTGCATAATAAGGAAAGGAACATATAAAGTTTCTAAAGGTTAAATTAGAAGAAATTAGAAATTTGAAAATTATGAAAACTATAGCATCATAAAAACGTAAACCTGGAAGACCAATAATTTATTTTAAATTTGTTCTCTGTTTGAGGCAGTTGAGTGTACTAGGACACCAGTCCAAAATTATGTCAAACCTTTTATACCATGTTGCTCCCTAGGACACCTGTTTTAGTATTCCATTGTTCTGTCAGTAAGGTGGGGGAACACAAGGAAAGCAGTCTTTATTATAAATCTTTTTTTTTTTTTTGCAAAGATCATGCAGAACAGTACATCAGAATCTTTTTTAATACCTTCATTTGGCACATAGGGAATCTGTTACAGGTTTTCATCTTAGCCTTTGCATCAGGTCACCTAAGCCCAATACCTTCAACCTGACATTTAGGTGCTAAAGTGTTATCTAGAGCTGATTTTGTCTGTTTTGGAAATCAGTCTCCTGAGCTGCAAGCAGAAGGCAGTATGAAGCACCTCAACTGTGCCTTTCACATCTTAGTTTTATTAATACACTGATGAATGAGATTCACTTGTATCATGTTGTTGGCTCTTGGATATTCTGTAATAAGTTGAAATATTTCACCGGTCTTTGTTCTGTTTGCTTTTATCTTTACTAAAGCAGGAACAAAAATCCCTGTTCATTTCTCACTTTAGTCTGAAGAGGAGTCTAAATTTGTATATATTTAGAAAGAAAACATGTTGAAGGTGCAATTTGGTTTTATATTATAATTTCATAATTAATAAATAGTATTTAATTATTGCAAGCTTACCAGTGAACGCTTAAGTGCTTCTGAGCATGCCAGGAGTTAGGAAAAGCAGGAAAATAATATTTGAAGTTTTATGCCATGTGAAAAATACAAAGTTTATCTTCATAAACGAAAAGGAGAAGGATGTGATTAATACAAGTTTTGTTGTCAGTTGTGGAATGTTTTAAAGTAAATTTTGGAAAACCAGTGTTGTGAGCAGGACAAGTGTCTAAAAAGCTTGTAATCAGAAATCTTGAGTCACATAGTTGTTAATAATACATTAAATCTATTAAATATATACTGCTACTCCAGCTGTCAACCTTTCTGTTTCTTTTGATTCCCCTTTTGCTATGCCCTCAGCAGTACAGCAATGATTTGCTGCACCTGGGTTGTGAGAAAGTGGAAGAAAGCTAAAAGAAATTTTGCTAGTTTTATAGTATTTGCAGTATGAAATGCAAATAACTCTTCTTACAAATAAGTTAGGAGAAGCAAAGACAGGTGAAAAACCACTCTTGTTTTTAAATTACTACATTTAAATAAAAGGTTGAGGCCAGAGCTGGTTTAGGATGGAAAAACTGAAAAAACAATTTGATTGTTCAGTTCTGATAAGAACTGAGAGCTCTACTGAGGCAAAGTCACCATGCCCAAGATATCAGCAGAACACGCAACATAGTGCACTTTTTCTCATCAGATAACACCAGTTCAGGCTTATCAAAATCAAATTAGCAATCAGGAAGTCAGGGTTCAAACACTGTTGGTCGCATCTGTACTTTCAGTTCCTCGCCTGATGTTTCTCTTCGGGTGGCAGCTATCAAAGCATGGCAATTTGTAACTAGATGCTTTAGAAGTCTATATTTACATGACACAGTGCAGTGTTCCAGGTAAGCAAGGGATATCCTGCCTTACTGCAGCCTGGCCCAGTGGCTGATTGTCCTCCCAAGGAGCCCTAGCTATATCTGCACACCACGTCACTGTGCTCTGCCGGAGGAACCTGGACTTCAATTTCTTTATTTTGGGAGTTAGGAAGAAGCATCTATATATACCAAATTATTCATGGAGCCCAGTATACATTCAATTGCATTCTTACTACTGACATTTTCTTAGAAAATGGTTAGCTCAAGAGCTTTTTTATTTACTGGGAGTGTGTGAGTAGCTGTGTTCAGATGAGCATTAAGTTTGGGTAAAATCCACAAAGCAGCATTTTCTAATATTTTTTAATATGCTTTATACTTTGTAGTGATGTTTATTCATGATTTATTTCACATGTTTATAGTCAATTTTAAATAGCTTTATTTCTAATGCAAAGGTCCGTATTTTAAGTATATCTGGAAAAATAAGTGGAGGTGTGTGCTTGAATGTGACTGTAAATCTACATATCTCTTTAAATACGTCGTAATATTTAAACAAATTCTCCTCTTCTCCACTGTGAAAAATATAATGGATAGAATTGTTCATCCCAAATTGAGAAACAAGTAAAAGAAATTTGCATAATTCATCGTTTTCCCTATGTAGAGGCATTATGTGTGAACTTAAGATTATTTAGATTTCTTCAAAAATGTGTTTTCTGCAAATATGAAGGGAACAAAACTGCCTTTTAAGCAAAATTTCAACCAATTGTCTGACTCTTGCATTATTTTTTACCATTAGAAGTACTGCATTCTCTGGGATGTTCATGGTGTAGGAAGAAAATACACAAAATAGAAAGTAGCCTTCTGAAGAGATACAAAATATGAAATAGTTTCTGGTTAACATTTTGTTGCTGGAAGTTGCAAAATGAGCTATGTAGTTGATCTCTGCTCCTTAACAATTATGAGGACACATGGAGTTTCTTGGAAAAAATCACACCAAGAAATAGCAAGTTCCTTCAGTATGTTGTTCAGGCAAGTCAGATTCGTTGGAGTCCAGAGCATGTGGAAAACCCCTGAAACTGCCCTGGGGGGTCTAAGACCCTGCCTGGGACCCCAGGAAAGCACTGTCTTTGACATTAGTCCATGGGAAAAACTTCCAACACTCAGAGATGAATTAAAAATAACAAAGATTTGAAATAAATAGTAGTTTAGTTTGTCACAGGGTGAAAATTTGTAGTTTTTGGTTTTTAGTATGGAAGTAGATCAGAGCAAGATGGAGAATTTTGGGCGGTATCTCATGTTCTTCTTTGTCTACTCCATTTTCTGCTGTGACAGTGACACAGTGATGTTGGTAGAATGGATTTGATGTAGAAATTGCATGTTTAGAATAGGTGATGGTAATTGGCACAAAACTGTAAATATAGTGTACTTTTAGAGTTAATTGGATTAGAAATCCTTAAAAATTACCTTGGACTCTTCGTCCATGTTTCTGTAGCTGCTTTTCTTCAGTGCACTGTGACTTCTGTAAGACCTTGAGATAAGAAATAGAATAAACACCTTTGAAGACCGAGCCACACATTCCATCTCATCTTTTAAACCCTGGTACAGGACTTTGAGAGACAGAAAACCCCCAGTTAGGGGAATGTTGGGGTGAAAACCCTGGACAAGATTTACTTCGTGTTATAAAAGTTTTTCTTTATTATGGATGCTTCATGTCCCATCACTACATATTGGCACTGTGACATGTTATTGCCTTGTCTTCTCTTCCTGTTTTTCTGATTTGCAGCATTGAATGGGCTGTGGGGAGTTAATTCTTCCTGTGTATTGCTGCCCATAAATGTTTTTTAAATCATCCATTTAAACACTGGAATGGGTATGGAAGGGATACTTTATTGTTACTACTCTGGGTATCTAGGATTGTTAGAGGTTAGGTAAATAGGTGAAATTATTAGTGGTGTTGAGTGTGTTTTCTTTCTGTACTGTTGACAGGAGATTATGGATTCACATGCAAATCATCAGTGGAAGGACAGGGAACAATTTGGATATGCTTTTGACTCTCTGAGTCTTGTTCTAGAGATTAATAGGAAAGTGCTCAAGATCCCTGGAAAACTTCCTGTGCATTACTCTGTCTTGTAATGCATGCTTTTCAATATTAAGCATTTCACGAATAAATAAACAAACATAGACTGTGATGATTTCTGTATGAATGATTTTATTGTAGTTTTAATGAAATGCAGGCACAAGTGAGCGTTAACTACAGAGAATGGGTCTCTGTGAATGGGAAAAAGGATGCAGAAGCAAGCACAAGGCAAATCAGGATTTAATATTTAGTATTCAGGTATGCTTCTGACATCATTGGTCAGTTCAGACTAATTTAGTTATGAAACCAGTGGTTGCCAAGCTGATAAATGAAACAGCTGAATTTTCTCACTAGTCTATAACACTGAACTGCTAACACTGAAATACTGTATTTTAAAATAGGGTTTGGGTGGTGGTTTTGATTTTTGTCTTTTGTTTTTTCATTTTTAAAAAATTATTTACACTGTATTTGTAGAGTTGTCAGCATTGAAAATAGAAAATATTCTTAAATTTCCTTAATTTTTAAATTTGATTGCTTGTTTATTTGTAGTGCCAAGGGAGTGCCTTTGTGGTGCTGACTAGACTTCTCCTCTGCTTACTTTATCTTGGAGAAATCATGGGGTTTTGAAAAACAAAAATGAAGTGTCTTTTATGTTTAAAAAATATTGCAACCTTTTTTCATGTTTATTCTTAATATTTTCTTCATACTTGGGTTTCTTTTAATTCCTCATCATAATTTATTCTTTCGTGGTTTAATTTTCTTTATTCCCTTAAAATTAAATGCTTTGAAGTAGTACTGACACAGGAATCAAATTTGTGAATGAAAAATATTTTCAGATAGTAATTCTAATAAATCACTTCAATTAGCATTCAATAATCAAATAGCTGTAGTATACTGATCTTAGAAAGAAGCTTTATTAGATATAAAAAAAATAATTAAACCATGCTGCCATGTGGATTTGCTTATAATGTCTGTCATTAAATAATTCAAAGAAAACTATCAGCCCCTACTCAATGAATTGGCCTTAGAACTAATGTCTGATAGAACAGAGCTTTATCATTAAATGCCTAGTCTAAAAAATACTATATTTTCATGTTTTTGGTAAATCAGGTATAACAGATACATCAAAGATATGGTTACATTATTAAAAGTTTACTGTTAACTGAAGGTGCTAATCTCATACATTTATATAGGTTTCATTCTAATTTATTCTAATTCTGATTTACATTTTTTCAGTCACATAATATGTTTCTATGATTTATATATTTTCCTTCTTTCAAGATACAATCATGACAATGTAAGAGAGGGTACAGCAAGCAATGGGGTTTTTTATCCTTTATGCATTTTTTAAATGTCCACTCTGTAAGGATTTAATTAGACCAATAGGCAAATTATTGGGCTTTCTACACGTGACTGTAAATAACACTGATATGCCATTCAGTTTTCATGAGCTTTCAGTGATTGAAAAATGAATTTTTATATTAATTGCTTGATAATCAAGTCATTATTAACAAGTCGCTTAAAATGGAGAAAATTAGGGTGGCTATATGGAATTACGCTTTCTATTTTTCAAGCAGTGCAAGAAGTTCAAGAAATTTAATCTTTCATCATGAAGTAGTTGTTTTCAGCTACTATTTATTCACCAAAAAGAGAGATTCACATTTTCATATTATACAATATGTGTTCTGTTGTTTTTTCTTTGCACTGATGAGCAGAGTATCTGTCTCAGGTAATCACCTGGCCCACAAGAGTTGTGTTCCCTGTTTGTATTGATTTTTCTACTTGATTCTTCTTTTACTGATATTGAAGTATCCGGAAATTTTTAAAAACATTTAAATTCTTCTGACATGGGATAAAACCTTACACATAGCGAGAGAAAGTGATACCTGAAAATTGCTAGTATGTCTATTTTTCTTCGTCAAATGATCTTTAGCTATTTTTGTGGCCTTTCCTCCAGTAATTCACACTAATATTCAGTGGGGCCGTTTCTGAATGCTGCTGCTATGCCAGCAGTGTATGAAAGATAGATCGAAAGTGTAGGATTGCAGGTTTTCTGCTATTGTGCCAGATATTTGTAACAATGTGTTACAAGGCAGGGGTCTAAATAACTTTTTACTTTCTGGAATGGAGAACTGGAATGTATTAAAATCTTTCATTTTGATGTCTGTTGTACAAACACACGTGCCTGAAATTCCAGTGATGCTTTTAGCTTATATAAACTCTTTTTCATTTACAGGAGTCTATATTCTGGTATTATTTCTTAGATTTTTCTAGTTTGATCACACTTCAATATTATTTTCTTTTAATGTGTTCTGTAATGACTTAATAATCATTTATACCTGTTCTATAACTGACTAACAGCTGAAACAAAGTTATAAATTTAAATTATCTTCCTGATGATTATTGTGTAAGCCAGTATTAACCTGTATAATTTCTATTAACCAGTACAGTCTTTATGGCAAGATTGTCCCTTTGTAACATGTCCTCCGTCTGGGTCAGAAAGTGAGGGCATTGTCCCTTGACCAGAAATGAGAATGTGTCACATTTACACCTGGTTGCCCTTTCTCTTCATGCTTTAAGGTTACAATTTTTAACAGCCAAGTAAGTTGAACAGAACTGCTACTTTCCTTCAGAATTTTGTTTCCCAGTTTCCTGTGCAGCAATTTTATTTTACTGATGGTAAAGCTTACTGAGATATAGATGAGAAAAGGCAGCATTTCTCAGATCACAGAAATTAGTGAAAGCACTTGCATGTTTGATGTTTACTTTAAATATGACCATTTGTGTAATATGTCCTGCTAGAAATTATTTTTGCTTTGGTTTGTGTAGACTATATTACAAAATGTCTGTATGTTTTGAGGGGTTGAGTTTACATGCTGTTGAATCAGCTGCAGCAGCTTTCACAGGTGCATTAATTTAACAAATGCATTTGTAGTTAACTTGCTCCCTTGACAATAAAGAGAAATGAATCACAAGCCCCAGAGCTAAAAACCTGTCCAGATTAGCCAAATAGCCAGTGCTTTCTAGCTATGAGTTCCAGCAGCTCATACCCCCCTGTACTAGACAAAGAGGAACTTGTATGACACAATTGCTTTTGGGGGAAATACCCAGTTACACTGGGACCACGCTGCAGACAGTCATCTCCCAGGGATGCTCATCTGTTTAGGTGAAGGAATACCTCTCAGTAACGTGCTGGTCATCCAAATATGATCAGAGTAAAGGCCCTTCAAATCAACCAAGATGTTATGCTCAAGCATCTGTTTGCCATGTCACCTGCACCTGGAAAGGACGTCCATGCAGGGTACTTGTAGCAGTTCTGGAAATATCAGAGAAGCATCACTGGTTTTGGTTAACTCAGTGAACGAAAGATTCCTGACAGGTTGCGGTATTTTTCAATAAGCATTTTGCATGGTACATTTGACAGGCTCATCTGGATGACTTCTGCATAGAGAAAAAATTTTGGTTTATGAGCTTTATCTCATAAATCTTAAATGCTTTGGAGTGCATATTAAGTAGCAATGGTGTACAAAAAAAATGCCCAATTTACCATGTAAAAGTAGAAAATAGTCATGCTTTAACTCCAGTCAGCAACTAACTACTATAAAGTTTACGCTGCCACCTACTCCCACCATTTGATGGTGAGGAGAATCAGAAAGAAGGCAAAACCTGGGGCTTGAGATAAGAACAGTTCAATAATTGAGATAAAATAGCAGCAGCAGCAGCAGAAGTAGTAATAGTAGTGTTTTACAGCGTTACTGTTCCTGCTGTTCTGTTATTCCTGTTGTAATGAAAAGAGAGACAACAAAATGAGAGAAATAAAAGCCAAGAGAAAGAAGTGAAGCACAATGCCATAGTTCACCACCCACTGACTGACGCCCAGCCTGTCCCCCAGCAGTGCTGGGTCCCTCCTGGTCAATTCCCCCTGGTTTGTATTCTTGGCATGACATCCTGTGCTATGAATATCTCTTGGCCAGTTCGGGTCAGCTCTGCTGGCCATGATCCCAGCCAGTTCCTCGTGCACCTCCACGCTGGCAGAGCTTGACTTGTGGTAAGCACAGTTCAGCAACAACTGAAACATTACTGTGTTATCAGCATGATTCTTGTGCTAGATTGAAAACACAGCACTGTTCAGTGTCCTTTCACTCTACTCCACCCCAAGGGATCTGTCATTAAAAAGAACCTCAGTGACTCCTCCTCCAGAGGCAGGTTTTAACATTAAATTGGTATGAAGGGCGGTCTAGGAACATTTCAGCGTGTTAAACTAGGTGAGGCTCTTGCTGGCTTACATGACTTGTTTTTAACGTAGTGTTGAAAATACTTCAATTCCTGACCCTCGATATTTTAATATTATGCATGTTATGTTTTTCAAAAGGAGCAGGTTTAAAGTTGACACCTATGATCCTCAGGGAGCACAAGGAACTTGGGTGTAAAGAGTTGAGGCAGCTTTCAAATCCAAAGATTCACTGTAACAGGCCTTTAGAGCAGTTGCTAAAGGGTAAGGACCTGTAGGCTGATAGTTTCTCTGCTTCTTTGGCAGTGAATACACTGTATTTTGCAGAAAGAATGTTGCAACTGGACTGTGCCCATTCTGTTCTGATAACTTCTTTTTCTTGCAATTGTCTGTTAAGATGGTAATATACTTCTCATTGTCTGATATTTGGAAGGTTTTCTTTTACTATTTTTGCTGCGGATAGTTGCAGCTGTAGTTTGGATGTGTTCCAAATTTCTTCCTAAGCAGCCTTACTAGTCTCATGACAAGCTTATTCCTCATACTTCTAAGTCAAGGTGGTTGACAGACCTGAGATTTTTTTGACTGCAATGTTAAGAATTTCTGTAGGCTGTCCAAGACTCACGAAAGAAGAAAATAGTTTCTCCTCCTCGTGTAAGATCTGAACATTTCTATGAGTTGTTAATGGATGGTTTTCCATATTCCTTTATAGGAAGAGCCACTTAATTGTTTTTTTGGTTCCAGCTAATTAGAGACTGAGAACTAGTTTGTTCAACCCAGTATGAAGCTGGATGAACTGTATACTTGTTTTTGCTTGGGCAGAAGAAACTTTATCATTCATCATGAATCTGAACCAGCAGCAGAGTAAATCCACGAGGCCTTGAAGGTCAAATTGTGGAATTCTTTTTTTATATGTCTGTCAGGAAGACTTGTCAGCAGTTAGCTTCCTCATCTTCCTACTCTACCCACTTTATATCACAGAGTCATAGAACTGAATAGCTTCTTCCAGAGCTTGTGTAAGAAAAGGCAAACAGTGAGGTGATAAAGTAAGAAGAAAAGAATACTACAGGCTCAGTAGTGTGCTGATCAAAAGCTGAAAAAAGCCATTGGTTTTTTGGATGTTTTTAACCCATTAGTGTAGCCAAAGAGTTAAAAAAATAAAAGGATGGAATTCAACATATTTATAGGCTGGGGACCCTTTAGCCCTGATGGAAGGAGATATTATCAGGATACTTCCTTTTCTAGCATCGATTCTCAAAAAGAGACAGAGGTCTCTAGATGAAGGTCTAGGGTCCTTTATTTGCAATGTAGATTCTGATTGTGTTTGAAAGTATTTTGTATTGGTTAATTCTAGCGAGTCTTCAGTGGCCTTCAGTTTTGCCCCATATTCCTGTGTAGATGTTATTATTCTGTATGCTACCAATGATAATTGGTTCTGTTACATGTAGTTCCCGGATATATATAGTACCTGTCTTGGTACATTGTGGTTGCTGTAGCCTAGGGTTCTAGATGGATAACTTCTACTCTTACATTTTCTGAGCTGGCTGTGGCTGGAGGCATTGTTGTCCTTTCTGGTAATAAAAAGTAAAAAATGCGTGGAACCAAACTAAAAAAAGCCACTTAAAAAAAGAGAAAAGAAAATAGAGATGAAGATATGCGTAGGACATGTACCCCAAATCATATACCAAAGGATCTTTGCATCAGAGTATGCAATACAACACAAGAATTGAGTGCAGGAATTAAAGTGAAAGTTATATCCATTCTTTCTGTGATATTGACAAAAAATTTAGATGATTGGAACCAAAAAACTTGCATAATAGATGGATGAAAGAAAAAAATCTATTTCCTGCTCAAAATCTGTGACAAAATACTGCTGCAGATATTTTTGACAAGATGTCAGAAGTAATTTCTCATTTTCCAGGAGTGTTCTGACTAAAGTTAAATGTCTTATTTGAAACATAAAGTGCAATATAGCTGTAAATCTTCAACAGCTCTGATAGAAAATATATAAAAGCAAACATTGGTAGATGAATACCCCTCTTTTTTCTGGTAATGCTTTTCCATGTACCCTGAACTGTTTGAAAATTATGATGTTTCTGTGTTACCATGAAACACTGAAAACAAGATGTTTTCAATACCAGCTTCAGGCAAAATGGATCCTTAGGATAACAGATTATTCCAATTTGATTGGAGTCCTTGATTTCTTTGATATGGCTTCCTCTAATGAAAGCCAGTCCCATTCTCAAATACAGTTTGAGAAAATACTTACATGAGGGTTTATTAATTCTCCTTTCCACTGGAAAGGATCATTCCTGACTTCTGACAATAGCACAGTACTGTTAAATAACAAGATATTTTTTACAATATCAAAAATTCATGAAAAGTGGCTCAAGAGTGTTCCCCTATTTGGCATTGTAAGCTGAATTATCTTTAATTTTCTTTTTCTTAAACTGCTGCTATCAAGAGGTTTTCTATTTAGTTCAACTGGCAAATAACCACACTGTTAGAAATATTCCTATTTTTATACATAAGGCAACATATTTTATCTTAGTTATAAAAACCAGACAGCTGAAGCATCTGCTTTCAACACACTTAAAAGGAATCGCATTGATGTTTTTGTTGCAGAAAGAGCAAAAAGTTATGTATTTTTCCTATATGAAATATATGAACTGATGTTAAAAGGCTGTGATTTTTAAAAAAAGCCATATGTAGAAGGCAAATCATATTTGCAGTATTTATTTCTGCAGTAAACTATTGTTGGCTATGACACATGTCTAAATGTATGACACACAAGGTGCTGAAGTTCATTTGGAGTCTTGATTTTTACTGACTTTTCCTGAGGATTTTAAAGGATGCTCATCCTTCCATGTAAAGGTTATCTGTATGGAGCAGACAACCTCTAATTCATGGCTTGAAGCCCTTTGATCTGCTACAGATAGTGGCCTCTATCATTTATTTTGAGCTTCCCACCTATTCTGGAAAGCTGGACTGATTTTCTTCTGTGTCCTGCATTCCTGCTGGATGTTTTAACATTCAGAATTTAATCTGCTTTCCTGAATACTGCTACAGTTTTCTGAAGTATGAGCATCAGCATAAAGGGCTTGAGGAAGTGTTGAGACATCTTCCTGGAGGACTAGGAGGAAGTCTTACTTTTGAACTGAATGATGGCAAAAACCTGCTCAGGGTACTGTTATGCAACCATTTTCTGCCATTTTCTAAGTTTCAAACTGAAATTTAGTCTGCCTGCCTGCTCCTCACTTGTAGATAAATACCAAAGGAAAGCAACTTCATGTAAAATTCTTCAGATAAATTTAATTCTGCATCTCATTTGTACACATTCAGGGTTTTTTGACTCCTTGTCACATTCAAGAAATTCTTCCATTTGACTGCATAGCAACTTACATTTTCAATAAGAAAAATCAATATTTAATGGCCATACATTGTCATACATATTTATCTGACCTTTATTCATAGAGATACTTGGGAAGCTGTGTATCTATTTGCAAATCCAGTCGTATGTACAAACATAGATGTTAGAGTTAATACTCAGTTCAAACTGCTTTCCACAAATATGATCTGTTACTGTATTAAGAACTTAATTCAACATTTAAAAGTCTTGCTTTTTTATTTTCAAGGTATCTAACTTGGAATTTCTTTATGAGAACTGTAAATCCATTTTCATTATTCCCTAAAGGTAGAATATTTTTTTTCTCACTGGAATTATATATAATGGGTTTGGGGTTCCTTTCTGGTGTTACATTTTTTAAAAACTCATATTTATGCTCAGTATAACAAGCTGAGAGAATCATAAGCAGCTATTTTTTTTCCCTGTATAAGGTCTTAAAAATAGCCCTGAAATTTTTTATAAAGCCTCACTGTATGTTTGGGGAAATACATGCATGTAATAAATAATTACTAGGGAAAATCTACATTGACAATACTTCCATGCAATTGCATTTTTTTCAGCAGTCATAACATCCAGTATAACCATCTGGTTGTTGACTGGTAGATTCAGCACATAGCTTAAAAGACTCAGTGTTATCTTCGATTTTTAATAGTACTGTTTCCAGAGGCATTTTTTTAAACATTATTTTCTTCAAGTGTTTTTTCCTATGTAAAACTTTATCTAGCTCATTTATTTTCGTATTAGGAAATGCACTTTTCCCTGATGTCTTAGTCTTTTTTGTTTCTCTTTCCTTTTTTTTTTTTGTCACTTGATTAATGTATTACACTACGTTATTTACCCAGGTCTGCAGTTTTGGAAGCTGTTCACGGATTATATATTTTCTCCTATTTTCTTTTTACTCCTATTTGGAGTGAAACAAATTATTTGTTTTCATCCATTTTTTTTTCTTTTTGGATAGCTGTTTTTAAATGTGTGTTTGGAGTGGATTACGAAGTATGGTAATAAGTAATTAATTGCATTATTGTGATTGTCTTCGAAGACCTTATTAAGAGTGTTTATATGCCTTTGACTCTAACTTGAGTGCTTGTAAAGATTAGTGGCCACTTTGGTCTTCCTTGAACTTGTTGGGTTGAGAGGCTTATGAATAGTTATTTGAGGGGGGGGGGTTGAGGGTTTGCTAAATCATTTCATATGAGGCATAAACAAAATTTAGAACCATGTTATATATAAACCAGGAAGTATAGTCATATATGTTGTTCTTCTAATAATCTATTTTGTTATGCTAAGAGGAAAAAGACACCTTAAAAGTTCTTGGATGTTTGCAAAGCATTGTTTTTTCCTCCAAGACTTCAATACTTGGAGAATTTCTTGATAAAAACTTTAATTCTTTACATGTTACCCATTTGCCTAGTGATTCCTTTTGTTGATAGTTGTAGATATAAATTCTTTTTTTATGAATTTTTCTAACAAACCTACCTGATTAAAGCAATTTTCGAAACTGTGTAGGAAATCAAAACTCCCACTGTGTGAACATAACCTGGAAATTCTTTTTCCACTGTGTTTGACAAACATCACTATTTTCACCCTTAGTAACCTTCAAACTCTTACCCTGTCGTTTCACATGTTAAACAAACTTAGTCTGGATGAGTACAAGTCATAATTATTTTGAGTGTAAGTTGACATAGTGGACCCTGGAGGGGAAGGAAGACAATGGTTAAGAAAGCAAAAAGAGAATAATCAGGTTCCCATTCTAGCTCTTCAGTCAGCTGGAGCTCCCACCTGCCAACCCTTCCAAATCATCTCAGGCTACAGCCACCCTTGTAACGATTTAATTGCCTTTCTTGTTGTCGGGGGATATGCTACAGCACACAGTGATTATCTAAGACAACTTGAGGAAATGGGCACATGCAATTCCATGTCAAGAGCTTTTCCTGTGCTGCAGCCCAAGACTCCTTTTAAACTCTGCCTCTTTGTTTTTCTGTAAAAAACACCCCAAACACAAACCCAACCAAACAAAAAACTAATTAAGCTTCTCAGATGTTTTCATAAACAGTATCATAAGCATATATTTAGTATGGGAACCTATGGTCGTGAAACTGCGTAACTGGGTAAAATGAAAATGGACCCTGTGGATGTTGGATTTTCAGTGAGGTTTTGATAGTTGTAACTGAAATAAGAATGTAAAAGGTAAGCTCACAGTGATAGGATGTTTTCATCTGCAGTCATAAATCATTTGTATTTAATTTAATTTAGATCAAATAATTGTTTTGTAGTATAAGCTTATCTATTTCTAGGCTTAAAATTATTCTAACTGCTTTTGGTTTTAAATTTCTGCTGCAGTGTAACCCAACAGACCTATAAAGCCATTTGACAGAGATCTTTTTGGAGGAGAAAGGTGCTGTCTAAGTAGGCAGTACTGTATTTAATAAGTATGTGCAAGATAGTGTGTGTCAAACTGTCCTGAAATCTCTAGGCCAGGAGTCAGTCTTATTTTTGAAGTAAGGAGCTCAGAGGGTGGCAGTGAAGGCAAAGTTATCCAGCTTTGTCCAAGCATTTCTCACAAAGACAAGCCATACTGAAAAGTAGAAACATTTCAGAAATCACCAGGTTACCACTAGTAAAAAGAAACTGGCTCAGGGGAAAAGGGAAAATTTTTCTTCGTGTCCAGTTGAGAGGCATGAGAGAAACCAAGATCTGAGATTACTGTGATCACTGCTGTATTTTTTGCAAGGACTGACAGTGTTTTTGTAATTTCTTATACTAAAAGGCAGTCAGAGTGGTTCTGAATAATCTGTCTGGAGTTGGTGGTAATTATTATAGGAGATGCAAACTGATAGGCAAGAATTATGGCTGTTTCTTGATTCCCACACTAACAGAGTTCTTAAAGGAATGAAAGATTTTCCAATCTGGCTTCAGCTGAAGACTTATGTGTGTTTCAGTTAGATCTGTCTCACTTGCAAGTGCTTAGCATGATCTCAGTTTCTTAATCATGCCAAAGATTGTGGATTATTACACATTATATTACAATAACAAAGACTTATGAATTATTTTAAGATGCCTTTTGTTGCATCCATTTCACTGAAATATTGTTCTTGTAATTTATCAATTAGCAACTTTAGTTTATATCCAAAATAAAATTAATTAAAATTCACTTAAATAGAGGGGCTACCTTTTTAAAAAACTGACTAGTAATTGATAATAGTTAATTATCTGAACTTGAAATCAAGGTAAGCTGTTTATAGAAAATTCACACTGTCTCTAATCATATAATATCCTGTAATGTCTGAGTCAGCATGACTAAAAGGCATATATGTTTGAAATTGATTACTTCTGATGAATTTGAGGAGTAGTCTAAAAAAATTTCTTCTCCACTTTTTATGTCACTTTTACCTCTTCATGCTGTAGTCAGAGTGTAACTGCAACCATGTCTATCCCTGACATAAGACAAAATACTGTATTCACAATTGTGGGAGTTCTTAAGAGAAAAGTAGCATTGTTTTATGGACTGGCTCACAAATGTCTAATTTATGTGCACAAGGTGGCAGTACTTTGTTTTTGGATGATAATAAGGGGTGGAATTAGATCTTATAAAACCTTTTCCTCTATAAAATATATCTGTGCACATTATTTTACTGTTTTTATATTCTTATATGAAAAAAAAGGGAAAAACCTACATTAACATAAGTATAAATATATGCAGATACTGTATATTTGGTATGTTTCCATCTATGTTATTATTTAGAAATATTAATGCATTAAAATATTTTTAAATACATTTCTGAAGTTTTAATATTTCTACCTTGAAATATTTACAGTACCTACAATAACCTTTATCTGAAAAACTTACCATTAATGAAAAGCAAACTGTGACATAATATTATTATTTTAGTCTAAATTGCTGTCTGCTTATTATTTGCTCAGAAGTCTACAGTTCAGAGGTTTTGGCACTGCATTGATTACAGCTGACTCTGATGTTACCAGAAATACCTAAATCTTTAAGAAAATCTAGAGGTCATTCATATTAAATCTAAATACTTAAAAAATCTTTTCCTTCTTGTACCTTGCTGAGACAGTGGGCTTGTAGCTGTAGTATGCAGTGGAATCTTTTTTAGATTCATAATTTACAAAGCAAAATGTAACTCAGAGCCAAGAAAAATGCAATAAGAGAATTTCATTAGGAAAAAAGTCAGTCACATTTTGCACTATTTGCAACTTTGGAAAGTTCAGAAAATCTTGGGCTTTGAGATTCAAATATGTAAGCACAGTATTTGTAAGAAACAAATACTTCAAAAACTTCTTCACCAAGTGTAGGTTAAAAATTAATTTGATGGTGGCTGAATGAAAATTAAAGGTAGGGATACAAATATGTTCTCTGGTTTTGTACCTCTGATGGTCTCCATCTTGTCTGACCACACTGGGCTCCTGCTGAACTGAGGAATTATTGACTGGTGACATGTGTTGATTGATCGATGTAGTCACAGGAAAGGATGTCATATTGGTTTTCTATGATCTACTACTTCTACTTACTGCCCCACCTAGCAGAGAAACATTATTTTACACTGATTTAGTCTCACTGCTGTCCCAAACTTCATCACAGAGATGGTACATTTTATTCAGTTGATTAATGGAGATTAACTTAATTTGAAGATGCTCAGACCTTGTTTCATTATGATGAACAAAACCATGTCTTGAGGTGCCTACGGTGCAGTGAATAATTCAACCAGAGCTACACAAACAAGTCAAACAGGGAATGGGAATCATTTTAAAATCAATGGAGAATTCAAGTTGTATGAGCTCTGCTTAATGATACTTCCGATGGTCTTACTATGACAGAAATAAGCTGAACTACTGTCATCATTTTCCAAGAAAAAAGCAGTAGAGATACGAAGCAGAAGTTTAGTCACATGAATAATTCATCCAGATAGCAGGAGGAAGTAGTTAGTGAACTCTTCTAAATCCAGGATTAAACCCAAAGTTACTAAAATCAGAAAAGACATTAAGGATTCCACTTATTAATGAAGTGCTGTAACTGAAAACTTCATGCAATTGTGTAACATCTGGCTAGAATGGGAATATGAAGAGTCTTGTTCTGCTTTTTAGAGCACAATTTGGTAGTTGTTTGTTTTAAAGGAAACTGATGCATTACCTTCAGGCAGTTAAATGAAGTTAATTCATTCCATTCATGGCCTCAAGCAAAAGATTTAGCCTGCCATATCACTTCTTATGTTTCTTGCTATGTCCAAGATGAATATTAAGTAAAACACATCTCCATAAGCACATTAGGATGCTTTCTGGTACAGGAAATATTTTAGGATTTTGTCAACACTTGGAAGTAACTAGTAGTGGAGGTAATTAATCCTGTCAGTGAGCTACTCTGAAGGCCTGGTAATGTTTGAGGCCATTACCTAGAGAATTTGTACGTGGGGTTACAGATTTCAACTGCTTGCCATGACAAATAATTTTGCATTTATGATTTGTGGAGAAATGTTACATTTTTTTTTCCATGATGGAGGTCATTCTTTCCCAGCCAGAGTCCTCCTATGTACTTCTACTGAAAGTACTTGACAAAACCTGAAATTGGAGCAACAGGAAAAACATACCTTTCAATCCGATATGAATGCATTGCTTGCACTTTGGAAACACTTTGGCTGACTATTTACCTCCTAATGGAATTCCAAGCTTGCAATTAGAAAATAAGTTTTCGGTCCTCCTGTGGATGTTGGGAACCAAAGACAAATAGAAACTCAGATTGACCATGCCTATCTTAGGTACAGACAAGTTAGAATATAAAGAAGGCTTTTATCTAGATGAAAATTTCAATCAAAATGTTGCAATGAGTTACAAACTCCTTCATATGTTCTACCAATAATCCAGGAAATACTTAGAGCTTTCATATGAAACTTGAAAACTAGTAATTTAATCAGAATTAAGAGAGTGGGAACATAATCTTTTAATCATCGTTGTCAGTGCAGCCTGTGAATATCTTAGCATACAGTGAATAGTAAAGAAAACAAGGTGTCCTCTAAATACAGATTTTGTTACTAAAGTTCTGAATGGGCTTCAGAGTTTTCTTCTTACTTTTTTTTTCCTAATTTGCTGCCATCCCAGTAAATGTGGTGGTAGCAAGAGAAATTCTGAACACAGTGGATGTCAGAACAACTTGGCAAATAGTATTTGTTTTCATTCCTTAAAAACCTGAATCATTGTGTTATACAGTGGACGTGTTTGCTCCAGTTGTCCACCAGCATGCTCTGCTGGCTGCTCTGCTTACCTGTCTAAAAAAGTGCAAAGCAAACTTATGTATTAGTACACGATTCCTTCTGTGATTTCTCAGAGTTGCACATATGGAAAATATTCCTCCCCCCTACTGTTTCTGTCAAGCACGCACACTAGTTACTTTGCTCTTCCCCCAACTTCCCTGGTGAGTGGGGAAATGTGCATGTGTTACTTTTATACAGAAAGTGCTTCTTGCACAGAGGGGCTGACAATTCTAACTCTGTTTGACCTGGTTTAAGTGACTGCCAAATATTAGAGCTAAGATTAACAGGATAACACTGTCTTCTCTTTGGAAAGCTTTAACTATCAGCAAAGTTTAGTACTTTAATGCAATATAATATTACTATGTGGAAGTAGGGAAAGGTAGATCTGCAGTTTGGTGATTTCGTTGATTTTTATATGTATTTTATTAATAATGGCCTGCTAGAAAAATCTACGAAATGATAGTTATGTATAATGATTTAGGAATATATCAAGGAATTCTTGCCTGAACTCCTCAGAGGGGCAAAAATAAAACACATGGAAATTTCCGTAGGTTTTTAAATTTAATTAACTGCATAATTTCTCATGGTTTAGACAGTTAAACCTTTGTGCATATAGCTGAATCAGTTTAAGAAATCATTTGATGCTGTTTGTGGTTGTCCTTCAGCAGAACATAATAGTCACTGTCATGGCTGAGATGATGAGAAGGAATCACATGACTTTCAGTTCTGTTTCAGTGCAAAATCAGTTGAGGCTTGCTGGGAAGCAAGCCATCCAAACTTAGGCTGTCAAGCTTTAAGATATTCATATCAATGAACTGAGCAGTCAGCTGGAAGATATTGTACCATTGGGTTTGTTAAACACTTCTTAAAAATTAGGAAGAAAAAAATATCAAATTCATAAAATTTCAGTCAGAATCCTTCTACTTGTTCTTAAGTGGGTTTTTTTTCCTATTGTTTTGGGTGACAATTTATTAGTCTTTAACAACTTTATAGCGTTTGGGGTAGGCAGTGATACAACATGGAGATGTAAGCACAGGCAGGTAATGATAAGTCATGTTTCTTTTACAAAACTAAAAGCTATGCTGTGATACAACAACTAAATAATTACAAGCCCTCTGAATTCCTAACAAAATCAGAACCATCTCAACAAGATTCAGGGGGCCCTAAGACGGGACAGAATGAAAAATAGTTTCTTCACTTATTTCTGAATGTTTTTTTAACTGCTCAGTTATGAAATTTCCACCTACTGCTAACTGCCATGTTTTCTAACTTCAGATTGAAAGGACACAGCATATCTTAATATTCCTTCTAGACAGATTATTTTACAATAAGATTGCATGAAAAGTGACCCTGTTAAGTATTTTCAGAATTGAATAACATTAAGTGAATTTTGTGCACTATTAGGTGGTATTAAAATCTGCATTTAGAGACTATAATTGGCAATCTATTATGAACATGATACCTAGCTTCCAATAAGTATGTTTTCTAGTATATTTTATGAGTTCAAAGGAGGCAATTTTCTTTCATACAAATTATATAGAGCATCATCAAGCTTGTTTTCTGTTGCTTTTTCCAGTGTAGCAGTAACAGAAGTGCTAGCCAGACAGCCACGTGGAAAGAAATTCATTATCATTTCATGAAGAGCTTCTGGAATTTAAGTTGTTTGTTTTTTTGGTCTTACACTTCGTTTGTTTGTTTGTTTTAAAGACATTGCTATCTCAGTGCATTTGTTCCAAGTGAAAGTGAAGTTCTAAGAACCTTGGCATTCTTATCAAGATTTAGACAGTACTTCATGGCAAATCAAGAGTTTTATAACTTTCGTAGGTATGGAGATTTTTTCCTATGCTAAAATTTGTATGCTAAAATATTTCCAATAAGTTATTATGTATGAAGTATTCCAAATTTCTCATACAAGCTTTGCTGTGATGCTACCCCTTGGGTGAGATCTGAGAACTGCAGAACTCAGTTATTGCTCACATTCTGTAATCTCTCTTCTTTATAGCATTTGTCAAAAAATGCATTGAGCTTGATTTAGTCTTTCATCAGTTTTGCTAACTTCAGCAGACTTAAATGAATGTAACAGATCTACCAACTTGCTCTAATTCTTAAAGTATACAGAGAACAGACCTCAAATCAATTCCAAAGATACATGAATTATGATGAGTGTTGGATTTTATTTTTTTCCTCTTTGATTATCTTGGCTCTTCTTCTGCTCTGTCATTGCTTTATATAAGCAGAATCACTACAAACTTGAATGTCCTTCAGCAGTAGAGGAGAAATATAAGATGTGATGATAAAACTATTCTGCAGAGAACTTCTTGTTTCCTGTAAAAGACTTCACTTCTCCTACTGTCTAATGGAAGAAGCTGCCAGTGTAAACCTTGTTCATCTCGTATAAATTTATATCATAACTCTTAGCAATACTGCTGTTCCCATTAATAGGATTGAGTATATTTAGCAGACTTTTATAGGGACTTGGATGTTTTCACAGACCTGAGCCTTTGCAATATTTAAATCATCTGTTTGTTACTCAGTAAAATAATAGTTTCATGGATAATGTGTCCATTTTGGAAATGTGTTCTGGAAAGAAGAAACTGAGGCAGAGGTTTTGCTGTTTTCTTAAAGTTAGCAGGGGAGACCATTGGTGAAATCTGTTCTCAGTCCCCATGACCCATTGACCATGATCTACAGCGTAATTTCAGGAAAAGGCAGTCTTTAAAGCTGTACATTAATGAATAGCTGGTAGAGGTTCTTTTTTAAATTAGGAAAAAAGTCAGAGATACAAAGGAGTTTGAAAGGGTAAATCTCAATAGGTAAGATCTGCTACTTATGTGCAAAGTGCAGTGAAGTGTATGTCAGCCCCTGTGGTATGAAAATAAAGCAGTAAATGTGCTGAAATATTCTCTCATATGTGTGTTCTCCTGATTGAGATGAAGAAGTACAGAGCTGTATAAACACAGTATTTTATTTTCAAAGTATCAGGTGAAGTTTTGTAACAATGTACAGCTGGTCTGCAGCTGGACAAAATGAATCTGCTCATAACAGATTAAATTTGGCTGACCTGGCTTGTTCCAGCAGTCTCTGGGGGAACAAAGACCTCAGCCAATCCCATCAAGCCCTGGATGTGGACACATTACTGGCCAGAGATCTGAGCAGTGCAGAGATTACCAACCAATTGGCTTTCCAAGCGCAGGAAATTCAAACTTGCTTTAAAAGGAAGCTTGGGGTGTCGTTGTTGGACACACAATCACACACATATACACGCTGTCTGGTGAAAAGGCATGAACTATTTATTGCAACATCTGATTCAGTTTTTATAGTATTTCTACATAGACCAGGGATTGGAGGAGAAGGCTGACACCTCCCCCATCCCACTAGTCAAGACAACTGTCCATCAGCTATCCATTCCTCCAAGAGGAGTAATGTAAACTAACTTCGTCTTAACAAAAACATTGCTTCTATTTGTAACACTTGTGTGTGAGAGAACTACCAGCACACCAGAAGGCNGAACTACCAGCACACCAGAAGGCTGAAAAAT
>WBMY01002504.1:1965-14360 GCA_013397315.1 Donacobius atricapilla
AGCTGCTCTTCATGAGCGGCGTGAGCGGGCCAGGGGTGGGTCTGGTGCCTCTTAAAGGGGGCACGGCCCGGGGTGGGGCCCTCTCGGCGCGGGATGGAGCGCGGGCCGGCGGAGGAGGTTCGCGGACGGCGGGGCGCCGGCGGAGAGGGTGGCGGGGGCGCGATGGAGTGGCGGACATTCGCCGTTCTCCTGTCGCCCCATCCGCTTTAAGGCTCGGTGGCGGGAACGGGCGGNGTGTCACCCCCTGACTCTTCTGTGGAGCCATGATACCCCAAATTCCCCACCTGACCCCTGCAGACTCAGGCCACCCCCTGTATCCCCCTCTCCCATCCCCCTCTGAGCCCCCTGTGTGCCCCCAGCCCTTCCCTGTAGACTCGGCCCATGGGGGTCATCCGCAGGCCCCAGAGTGCATCCGGCGCCAGAAGCGCCGGGAATTGGATGCGCGGCGCAGCAAGTGCCGCATCCGCATCGGGGGCCACCTGGAGCGCTGGTGCCGCCTCAAGGAGCAGCTTGGATTCGCCCTGCACTCCCAGTTGGCCCAGTTCCTCCTTGACAGGTCACTAGGGGGGCTCAAAACCCACTAAAACCCACCTCTCTTGGGGAAAATCCAGGCTTCTGCTTGCTCACCTCTGTCTTTCCATGCAGGTACAGCTCTCCTGGCTGCACCTGGAACCCAGGTAGGTGCTCCCCCCCCCAGTTCCATGTTGGCATCCAGTAGTTTAGGTCCATAAGAAGTTCCTGGTGGAGAGGGAGGATTCCTCTTGGGTTGGGTGCTGGAGAAGCACCTGGAGCTGCTCTTGGGTTTGCTCATCCCCCTGAGCATTAGGCGAATCCTCCCTGTGTTTTGTTTTCAGCATCCCCAACTCTTTTTTGGGAAGCTATTTGAGGGTTTCTCTTAACAAGGAGAACCCTAAGAGCCCAAGGAAGGTGGAGGGGGCCTTGCAGGTGTCCCACTCCCCCAAAATGCCCTTTTGGAGCTGTTTTTCACAGATTTCTTTGTTTTCCCAGGAGAGCTAGAGCGGCTCCAGCCAGCTGCACTGCAGCGCCTGGTTGTGCTCTCCCATGGCCATGGCCAGGAGTGTGGCTTCGTGCCGGACATCCAGCCGCCAGCACCAGGCAGTGCAGCCCCACTGGTTTGGGAGTGTGTGGCTGGGCACCGCTTCTCGTGGGGTGGCTCTGGGGTTTCCAACAACCCCTCCCACAACCCCCCAAAAGCGGCCCAGGGATGCAGCCCCTCCCTGGGCACTGGGCGCCAGCATTTGCTCCGTAAGGCCACACTGGGCTCCAACGAGGCCGGAGCAGAGGGAATGGCCAGGTCACTCCATGGTGACAGGGATCGGGGTGAGGAGCTGGGAGATGGTGGTGACAGTGGTGGCACAGGTGAGCTTCTCCCGGTCACCTTTCTGCCCTCCCCTTGATTTCCCACCTTCAGCCCCTCTCCCAGTTCTAGGGTAGTTCCAGTTCTACCACTGTCCCACTGAGATCAGATGCTGCCCCAACCTCACTGACCTTTCCAACACCCTTATCCATCCCAACTCTCCATCCTCCTCACCTCTCCTAGCCCTTCCTCACCACCCTCCTGTCCCCTTCCAGCCTCCCCGGTGCCTCTGGAACCAGGGCCTGTGGCAACAGCTGGTGAGAGGTGAGTGGTGGCACCCACAAGCATCACCTGGTGAGTCCAACAGCTGAATGTGGCCCTGTCTGACCCATCCCTGGGTCCCCAACTTTGGCCAATGTGACTGTGTGGTTGAGCCATCATGGCAGAGTTGACCGAGGTCATTGTCTAGCAGCACCATCCTGGGGGACAATGTAGAGGCAGGAGTTGAGCTCCGAGACGAAGAGGAGGATGAGGACTTTGCTGAGGGTGATGACCTGGCCTACACTGATGACCTACGTGATGAGAACTACCACCCATCCCTGGACAGGTAGGAGTGCTGTGAGGAAGCCTGCAGATCACATGGGAGCCACTCCATGGTGCCTGCTGCCACTATCCCAGTCCAGACCAATATTGCACTGGAAGGGTTTCAGGCCTCCTATCTCTGCCATGTGCTTGTCCTGTTGCAGCTGCCCTGACAGAGCAGGGTGGAGGTGGGATTAGTATTCATGCAGCACTAAAATAAGGTGTTTCTAAGGTTAAAGGGCACAGAATTTTGGAGAGGCATTTTCATTGCATTTCACCTGGTGGAGGGTCTTTGCCATGTCCAACTAATGGCCAGTCATGTTCAACTGTGTCCAATCCATGACCAACCCATGTCTAACCATGTCCAACTAACTCATTTCCTATCCCATCTAACCCATATCTCACCCCATCAACCACCCACCCCGGTCTGTGCCCCCGACAGCGCCTCAGAGCCACAGCGATGCCAGGGCCAACCCAAGGCCCACAAGAAGCCAATCAAGGAGGAGCAGCCCCTGCTCAATCCACCCCTGCCTAGCTCTGGTCCCTTGGAGGAGAAAGGTGGACGGGTCAGGTGAGTCATGGTGGCCGCAGCAGTGAAGGGATGAGGGGGCAGAGTAATCATCTTGCGAGCGTCCAGTGCTGTTGGCCATGGGGCAAGAGCTGTGTCTCCAGTGGGGGTCAATGCTCCCGGTGACATTATTGACTGTGGGATAAGATTTGTGTGGCCCCAATGGAAATAAACCCTCCCCATCACATCGCTGGCCTTGAGGTAAGAGCTGCATGTCCCCAAGGTGGGGGTTAACCCTCCCTGTGACACTTGACTGCAGGGCAGAGGCGTGTTTCTTGGTTGTGTTGAGTGAGCAGAGGGGTCTGGCTCACAAACATCACTGCAGAGCCTTCATGAGCCTTGTGTCACCCACCCTGTCCCTCAAGGGGCTAGTTCAGGGTGGTCAGGGAACAAGGAAAGGCAGCCAAGGCTGGCGCTGCCATGGAGGGGGATGAAGACCCCTTGAACCAGTCCTGTGGTGACCACTGAAGCCTCTGCCAGCCTGATGGTGGAACAACCCAAAATCCATCAATCCCACCACAGTCTCCTCCACCGATGGATCCATGGCTTCTCCAGCAGCTTTGGGGCCAAGAGTTGGGTTTCCAGCTCTCTTTTCCAGGAACACAAAACTCAGTGTTTTGTGCTAAAAAAGCTCACATCAGCCCTGAGGGATTCACTGGGGCTTTGCACAAGTGTTAAAGGGAGGTTGGGTTGGGGCTTGGTCCATGCATGGCCTCAGATCCAACACACCTAGACAGCTCACCTGGATGGATTTTCTTACACTTCTGATACAGTAAGGGGGGAAAATCCCCTTTTCCCTGGAATCAGCCATAACTCCTCCATATGTCCCCTGGAAGATGGGCTCAGTGCCAATCCCATCCCAAACCTTTCCCCAGGTGAGTGTTGTGCAGCTCCCTTACAGCTAAGACTGATCCCTTTGAGCGGCTCCTTTTGGATGCTGAATGCCCTCCCCTCTCCCAGCAGCTCCAGAACCACCCCAGATGCATTTGGAAGAGGGACCACCCTTCCTGGAGACCCAATCCCAGTGAAGGTAACGCTGGAATTTGCTCTTCCCCTCTCCCTGCCATCGCTGGGCATGCTGATGCCAGGGTCCCAAATCCAGTGTGAGGGTAGAAGAGTCTGCATCCAATCTGGGCCATTCTTTTGAGGGGCCAAAAGTGAATTAAGTGTGGGGTTTTTTTGGGTTCTGCCTGATTTCCATTCCAAATCCCATGGTCTAGCCCTCTAAATATGTCCTAAGTTACACCTGCAGGCTGTTGGCTTTTCTGAGGCACCAGTGGGGCCTTGTAGCTCTCTGGCCCCTTCCCAAAGCCAAGCCTAAGCTTCAGGTCAGCTCTTCCTGGGCGACACAGATCGCATTTTTAATATTTGATTCATTTCCCTCCCTCTGTTGTCACAGCAAGTTGAAAATGGGAGATAAAATCCTGGCTTAGGAGCAAAGCAGGACCTTCCTGATGACAAGGGGTTCCTCTTCTCCCTTTCCCAGGTAAGGCCACCCAGACCTGACAAAAACTCTTTTTACGAGATTTGGGACAAACCCCAGGCTGAATCCATGCTTGAGCATTGGCATCTAACCATCCTGTTAATTGTCCTCCCCAAGCCCCACTTTAATCCACTTTTAATGGATCTTTCCTTAATTCCAGGGCAACAGCCAGGAATAGTTGCTGTTTCCAGGGAGCTGTGGATGAATTATAGATCAAACCAGGCTGGGAGCCAATTTCAGTGTCCTGGGACGCATCCAAATCATGTGAAAAGGGTTTTGTAACAAGCAATAAAGAATTATTCTTATTTTAATGCCTGAACGATATGTTTGTTCCAGCGTGTCCTGCTCCTGTGGGGTTGGAAATGGGAGAAATGCTGGTCCTGAGGATGATTTAATGTGGGATTTCCTCGGGAATCTTGGCTCTGGGCTTGGGGACAGTGAGAGGACACCAGTGCCTTGCTCAAAATGGTTCTTTCCTATTGCAGTTGCCGGCGGCAACCACGGGCAAGTGACAAGGACACGGCTCAGATCGGCCCCAAGAGGATCAGGTACCTGAGAGAGGGGATGGAAGAGATCAGGGAAGCAAGCTTCCAGGCGTTCCCAGAAGGAGGAGGAGCTCAGCTTTTCTGTGGGGGACAGGCAGGAAGCTGTATGGGTTTCTTTGCTTCATTTTAGATTTTATGAGTGAGAAAAGGAACGATGATGAGGGAGTAGGGTGCGGATCTATATTCGAGAGCTTTTCCAACTCCTCCTCATTCTTGCCAATGACTTTTCCCATATTTTCTCTGTCAGGAAGGCAGCAAAGCGCGAGATCCTCCTGTGTGACTTCGAAGGCTGTGGCAAAATCTTCTCCAACCGCCAGTACCTGAACGTGAGTGCCTGGAAAGACCAGTGCTTCCTGGAGCACTGGGGAGCCTGGGTGGCGTGTCCTGGAGCTGGAATTGGGAGCTGGTAGGTTTTTTTTTCACCCGGCAGCACCACCAGAAGTACCAGCACGTGCACCAGAAAACCTTCACCTGCTCTGAGCCCACCTGCAGGAAATCCTTCAACTTCAAGAAGCACCTGAAGGAACACGAGAAGCTGCACAGTGGTGAGTGGGGCATTTCCATGGGAATCACACCTCCTCCCCTATGGGTTACACCTCCCTGGACATCCTCATGTTGGAGGAGTTACAGCTCCCCTGTACAGATCATGGCTCCTCTCACAGGGATCACACCTTCCTCCTGGATCCCGCTTCCTGTGTGGATTCCACCTGCTCCCGTACCCCCTTCTCCACTGGGCCAGTCACCCACTCCCAAATTGCCATCCCTGGAAGCCATCACTGTTGCCCTTTGCTCCCTGAATCTCCCTTATCTCGATTCCCATGCCAGGAAGTCTCCCTGCTCCCAAAGCATGTCCTAAGGGCCCTGATGGTTTTTGCAGGCTGGATCAGCCTGATCCCTTTTCTTTTTGCTCCCAGACAAGCGGGATTACATCTGTGAGTTCTGTGCGCGCTCCTTCCGCACCAGCAGCAATTTGATCATCCACCGACGGATCCACACCGGGGAGAAGCCACTCCAGTAAGTCCCAGTCCTGTTTCTGACTTGCCAGTAAGTCGTAGTCCCATCCTTGCCCTTACAGTAAATCCCAGTCCCATTCCCACCCACCCCAAGTCCCAACCCTGCAGCTTTGCTCAGCCTTGGAGCCTCTTCCCACCCTTTTCAAGCCCAAATCAGCTCCTCAGCACATAGCAATCCAGCCAAAAGCCAGGCTGGGATTTCTCCTGAGGGTTCTGCCCTTGGAGCTGGCTGTGCCCAGATCCAGCAGCTCCAGGCTCAGCTCTAGGGCAGTGTTTAAGTAGGTGCAGGTTAATGAGCTGAGACACAATGAGCTGCTGTCCAACGCATTCATGCCAGAAAGGCACCAGAGCTTCGATCCACTGCACATTCCAGCCCCAAGCACAGCGGAGCCAGTTCTCCCTGTGCTTCATCCCTGGGGTTTGTTAATCCTGCCGGGATTTACTCCTGCCCCAGGTGCGAGATCTGTGGCTTCACCTGCCGCCAAAAAGCTTCTCTGAACTGGCACATGAGGAAACATGACGCTGACTCCTTCTACCAATTCCCATGTGATGTCTGCGGGAAGAGGTTCGAAAAGCGGGACAACGTCACTGCCCACAAGAGCAAGAGCCACCCTGGGAGGCTTGGGGGACCCCCCCAGCCCGAGGGAATCCAGCAGCCTCTGGAGGCCCCTGGGCCAATGGAACCCCTGGAACTGCTTGGGGATGTCCTGGGGAGTGGGGGGGATACAGGGAGGACCCCACTGGAGTGTGGCGGGGGGGATGTTGGGCAGGATCCAGGCACGTCCCGAGGCCAGGGGATGGGTGAGGGGGGGTCCTAGAGGGCTTGTCCCCCAGTTTGGGGACTGGAGCAGAAGCAGGGGCAATACTGGACCCTGCAGCGGCTCCAGGTGCCAAAAATACATGGAAGAGGCAAAACTGGGGGAAATCCCAGTTTTTCAGCCAAATCCCACATGAAACCCCAAATTTTCAGCTAAATCCCTGGGGCAAATCCCAGTTTTTCTGCCAAATTCCCCTCGAGCCCAGCAGTATTGCCACAGGTGGATCCTCAATAAAGACTTATTTTGGGTAAAAGTGGGATTTGGTGGAGATTTTTGTGGAGTAAAGATAGAAAAGTGAGATTTTGGGTAGTTTGGGCACAGGAAGAGGGGTTGGAGGGGAGGTGGAGACACCAAACACTCAGGAATTTGGGACCCAAAACTGGGATGAGAGGGAGCTCCCCATGGGTCTGTGCTCCCAAATAGGGAGGGGTGGGAGCAGATTGTTGAGCTATGCCCCCACACTGGGATGAGAGGGTGTGCCCCAAAACTGGGAGCCCCCAGTGCTTTAAACTTTTCCTTTAAACTTTATTTAATTTTCATTGAAATCTTGGATTTAAACCAGAATTTGAACTTACAGATACTTTGAAGCTCCAAGTTGGGACCATTTAGTGAACTGCAAGTGCCCCCAAAACCCCTCAGTGCTCTACCCCAGCAGGCTGGGGACAAGGGCATGTCTCTGCCTCATTCCCTCTTGAGCATGAGCAGCTTTTCCTCCTCCCCCAGCACCAAAAATCCCCAAATTGTGGGTTTCAGGTTTTTTTTGCACAGCAACTTTTATTTCCCCGCTAACAGTGACAGGGCAAAGGACACGAATGGCAGCAGAGGGAGGGCACAAGGGCAGCCGGCAAGCGCAAGATCACACCTAGAACACAGACCCCCAACCCCTAAAACTTCCTGGTGGGTTTGGGGTGACCCCAAATATCCACATCCCCTTGCTGGGATTCCAGCGCTCCAGGGTCTCAAAATTTGAAGTGGGGAGATGAGGAGGAAAATGAGGGGCAGTGGGGGAGATGGGGGCTCAAGGACAGGGGGACAATGGAGGGAGTGAGGAGAGAAATGGGGGGGCAGTAGAGGAGATGGGGGGGGGGCCACTCAGCAACAGCAGGCCCTTTCCCCAAGGGGAAATGGGATGGGATGGGTAAAGATGACTTGCAAAGCAACAGTATCTAAATGGGGGGGGGATGACACTCCTCTCCACGCAGCATTTTAGGGGGAGGGACACAAAGCTTTGGCTAGTGCTCAAAGTTGGATGAGATCAGCCTCTCCCTGTTCCATGGGGCTCCAACTCCAAAGAAAAACACAAAATTAACTACAGGGGTGTTTAACCAGCAACAGGGAGGAGGTGCTCAAGTACCACCCCCTCACCAACCAACCAACCAACCAACACCCCTGAGGAAGATTTTGAGGGTAAAAAGACTCTAAACTTTGAACTGCAACAGGGAAAAAAATCCCCCCTGAATGGCCAAGGGCAGGATTTGGGCCGTTTTGCTTGGAAGCAAAGGAAAACCTAAGGAAGGCAGGGGAGAGGGGACAACACCAGTGTGCGGGGTGGGCTCAGTTGCAGAGGGACAGCGAGGAGCCCACATAGAAGAGCCAGAAAAATGGGAAGATCCTCTCGGAGAAGGCGGCAGTGAAGGTGAAAATGGGAGCCATGTTGTCAGCGTTGTAAAATGCCACCCACCCGCCCTCATAGTCCAGGTACACCCCAATCTTGCGTGGCCGCTCACAAAGGGACAGTGGTGTCTCAGGAGAGGTGAACGCCTGGTACTGATCCCAATTTTTGCCCTTCCAGTTGAGCCCCACCGCCCAAATCCCTTCCTCGGGGGCGAAGTCGACCTTCTCCTTGCGACGCACAGACTCGCGGGCAGCGCCCAGCACCCAGCTCTCCCCATCTCCCACCTCCACTTCCCAGTAGTGGCGGCCAGCAGAGAAGCCCTCGGAGGCCAGGACACAGAAGGCGTAGTCGAAGCGTTTGGGATGCGCCGGCAGCTCCTGGGGGGCCCCACGGAGCCGCACGCTCCGCTTGTCCTCCGACAGCACTAGGTAGGGGTTGGCTGTGTCGGGGTCCAGGGAGAGCTCACCTGGAGGGGAAAAGGGGAGGAGTTACCTGTGGGATTGGCAGGCTTGACTCAGTGGCTGTGTCCCAAACCCACCAGGGAGGACAGGGGTGAGCCACCTGTGGGGTGGCTGTCCTACCTGTGAGGAGACCAACCCATGGTTTGTGTCCCAAACCCAATGGGGACAACACAGGTGAGTCACCTCTGGGATCCTTATCGGACCTGCGTAGGGATTGATCCATTGTCTGTGTCCCAAACCAGAGGGGAAGGACCCAGGGTGAGCCACCTGTGGCATCTTCAAGAGCCCACACAGAACCCAAGGCCAGCAATTCCAACCTTAACTCTTGGAAAAAGGAGCTTAGAGCCCCCATAACCCGCAATCCCAGCGATTCCCGCATTATCTCTTGGAAAAGGGAAGTCACAGTCCCAAACCCCAGCCAATTCCATGCACACCCCTGGAAAAGGGAGGTTCTATTCCAATCCCAATGGCCTCACCTGTGTCATTCTCCAGCTCAAAGCGCAGGTTTTCTGTGGGAAGACAAGGAAGGAATTGAGCCCTTAGAGGCCCCAGAACTGCCCAAGCCATAGGAGATTCCTACTCCACACTTCCACACTCAAATCCCGGGGAAATCAACACTTTTCCACCTTAAAACCCTGGGAAGAGCCAATGCTCAAACAACCCGGAGCTCTCCCAACAAGCCCGGGGGGGGAACAAGAGCCCAGCTCCATCCCAGCCCTGATTGTGGTGGACTTCTATGTGGGATCCTGGCTAGGAAGCAGTGTTTTCTTCCAGGAAGGCTCTTGTCAGGCTCACCCTTGAATTCCAGCAGCACTTCCTTGAGCACCGCGCTCTTCTGGGAAAAGCTCTTCAGCTTCTTCTCCAGCTCAGAAAAGCCAGGCTCGGGCTTGAGGAACATCCAGCTCTCCAGGCTGCAGACACATGGGAGTCAGGGACCCAAAATCAGGGAATTCCCCCTGGGAAGGGTTGAAATACCAGCTCCACCTGCAGCCAGAGCCTCCAAGTTCACCCAGTTCACTCACCTGCTGCCAGCTGGGACGACATCCTGGAAGTGGAAGAAAACCGAAAGAATTTGTTAGGATCAGCATCTCTCCTATCTTGGAGATCTCAAAATCCTCCCCAAAAACTGGCAGGATCCCATGAAGGGACTTTTGTCCCACAAAGATATTTTTGTTTCCATAAATGGAATCTCTCACCCCCTTAACAGGATTTTTTACCCAGTAAATGGAAATATTTTGGCCCATAAATTGAAATTCTTGCCCACATAAATGGAACCTTTTTTTTTCACCCCATAATCAAGACTTGTTTTGTCCCCATAAATAGGTTTTGTCCCTATAATGAGAGTATTTTTGCCCAATACAAAGGATTTTTGTGTCCGTAAGCAGGAATTTTTACCATGGAGACACATAACAGAGTCCCACCTCGCCAGGTGTGCTCCCTGTCCCACTGTCCCCGCCCTGCTCTGCCAGCAGCTTGTCCAGCTGGGCAATGTCCTCAGCCAGCTGGGCCACGCTCTCGTCCCTCCGGCGCCCAATGTCTCTCTCCAGCTCTTCCAGCCGGGACAGCAGGAGCTGCTCCTTCTCCTCCAGGAATGCGCGCAGCTCCTTGCACTCAGCCACGATCTTCTGCCGCTCCACCTCTGTCTGCTTCTGCAATTCCACAGGAATGACCCCTGTGAGGGCAGATCCCTGCAGCCATGGAGCTCAGGGAATCACCTCCACCTGACAGAATCTCTGGGGCCTGGGATTCCCAGGGGGAGGGGGAACCCCCCCAGGTGGGACTGAATTCCCACAGCCAAGAAATTCCCAGGTGAGACTGAACCCTCCTGGATGGGGGCTGTGGGACCCCCAGCACTCACCAGCAGCTCCTCACTCTGCCGCTCCCGCTCGGCCTTGGCCTCTTCACGCCCTTTCCTCAGGGAGCTCAAGTGCTCCTGGGGCACCTCCTGGAAGCAGAACAACGCGATCCGTTTGGAATTCTTCCCATGGGCAATCAGGAGGGAAGGGCTGCTGCTGCTAAAACGGCCAATTTTGACACAGTCTGGGTTTTTTTTGGAGCTGGGACCAGCAGCTGCCCTGCTCCCCTTAACCCTGACCTCAAGCTCTGCCAAAACCACCAAAATTCACCCCCCAACCAGCCCAAAAACTGAAAAAAAAGTCAGTTTTATCTGTCCATGAGGAAACAAATGCCCTGGTCCCACACCCATTCTCCTCCCAGGATCACCTCCCACATTTCCCCTCCTCAAGGTGCCCCAAAAGTGGAGTGGACCTCCCCCCCCAAGAGGAGGAACTTCTGCCTCCAAACTGCTCATTAAATTAATAACTAATTATTAATTAAACTCATCCTTATTTAAGCGGTTTGACCTTCATGGAGGACAGGAAAGCCCCAGCAATACCCTGCAAAAAGCAGCTGGCCTTGGGGGCAAATACATCCACTTATTTTATAAGTAAAACCCAAAATACAAGGATTTTGACTGTTAAGAGCCAGAAGTTGCTGCCTCTGGAATTTATCCATGAGATTAAAGCCAGCTCCAGGGAAAAAAAGAGGGGAGGAGCTCAGCAACGACCAATTACTAAACACACATAGAAGTGGATTAACGAGGGGGAAAAAATCCCAAGGGAATGACACCTTGGATCTGCCTCTGGACGTTTGTGTCCTAAAAAAAAAAGGGCAAAATCCGAGATTTCAGGCAGGGGAACAGCCCCAGCGTGCCCAGAAGAGGAACCACGGCAGTTCGGGGACAAAATCCCCTCTAAAAAGATTTAATAGCCACAGAAACTAATATATGGTGGTTAATGATCTCACAATCCCCTTCCCTCATCCCTCGGGATCGTGCTGGTGCCACCCTCCTCCGGCTGCCACCGCACAGCAGCATCGGCTCGTCCGGCATCTTGGATCCCTCTGGATCCGCTGCTCACGGCCGGGAATAGCGAGGCCTTGGCTCTTAATTACCAACTGATCCCCACTGTGACCACGTCACGCCTCATAGCGCGACATGGGGTAGTCCCAGCGCCGCCGGGGGGGCGCCGTTTTCCTCCTGCGTCACTCCACAAGCACCCTCGGGTAGGGAGGGGACAGGCGGCTCCTGGGGGAGTCCTGCGCCACTTCCAGCCCGGATCGGGATCGGGCCGGCGGGATATATAACCCCCTGCTGCCCCCCCGTCCCGAGGCTCCAGCTCCGTCGTGACCCGCGAAGGGGGAGCTGTGCATTTCGGGGGGCTGGTGGGATTTTGCACCATCACCCCCGCACTGAGGTGCTCCCCACCCCCCGGCACACCTCTGTCCAGTACTCTCCCAGTTCAAGCCAGTTCGATCTCGCACGGGAACACCCCACGCTCACTGGCACTCTACCCCGGACTTTCCGTTTTGGGGTATTCAAGTCCTTCTGCGCCCCGAATCCTGGGAGCACCGCCCAGTTGGGGAGGGGATCCCCCGTGAGATCCACAGAGCCTGGAGGGGCCTTTACGGCACCCCACACGTGAAGGGGACTGGGGGCTCATTTCTGTACTCGCCTGTGGAACTGGGAGTTCTCGCTGCACCCAAAGGACGCTTCCCCCAAGGAGGGGGGAGTCCCTGGTGCACCCCCAGCCCGTGGGCATCCCCAATTAGGGGTGGGGTGTTTCCGATCTCCTCCCCGCTTACTGCATCCCTCATTTCTTTGAGGGGGGAGTCCTGCGCCCCAAAAACAGTCCCGGGAGGAGGCGCCCCAACACCCCGAGGGGGTTCGCAGTGCTCTCTCTCTCCGGGGAAGGGGTTCCGATGCCCCGCGGCCCCCTCGGGAGGGGAGTCCTCGCTGCCCCTCCCTCCAAGCCAGGCGCTGGGGGGCAGCGCGGGGGTCGCGGCACTGACCTCGGCGGCGTGGGCCGCCTCCTCGGCGGGCAGCACAGTGTGAGCGCGGTGCTCGCGGGACAGGTGACACACGACACAAACGGCCCGCCGATCCTGCACGCAGTAAAGCCGCAGCGGCTCCCCGTGGCGCGGGCAGCGCGGCG
>WBMY01002504.1:32078-43421 GCA_013397315.1 Donacobius atricapilla
TGCTGAAACCGAGAAAAAAAGAAAATGAGAGGCCCCAGCGAGATTTGAACTCGCGACCCCTGGTTTACAAGACCAGTGCTCTAACCCCTGAGCTATGGAGCCGACGCGAGAACCGCCGCTCCGCTGGGGCCCCCACGGGGGAGCGCCCAAACCGCCCGGAACGGCCCCAAATCTCCATCGCTCCCAAAATTTCCTCCTCCCGCGCAAAATTCCTCCCGCCCCCCACACAACTTCCCCCGTCCCCCGCCTGACACCAGGGCGAGGAGCAGGCGGGTCAGGAAAGAACCAGCCCCGGGGCATCATCCATCCCAGAATCCCCAAAACTGGGGCTCAGTCCCTCGAAAATTTGTGTTCAGCCCTTGGCAGCTCCAGTTTCGTTTGTTTTTCCAGGGATTTTGGCCGATGTCCAGCCAGCGGAAAGCTTCTTGTTGCTGCTGGAATAACTCGGGTGCGGATGCCTGTTTGTCCCCTCCAAAGGCGTCCAAAGGCAAAGGTCAGCTCATTTTTATCTCTTTTTTTTTTTCCCTCATCAAGTCCTAATTTGGGGGATTTGAAGATACTTTTGGTTTGTGCTTAACAAATGTGGAGCAACCCCCTCCAAATTATATAAAAAATTATATATACTAATTCCATTCTATTCTTTCAGTTGTATTGTATTCTGTTATATCATTTTTATATATACCTTCACCACCACACATAAATACATATACACATCATGATATATATTTATACAAATCTATCTTAAATATATATATATTATGTGTGTGTGTATATATATATAATGAATATATATAGATGAGCCCAGGTAGCACCTTTATGTTTTATTTCCCACACGGGCTAAGAACGACTTGGGCAGTTCCAAATCAAATCAAACACAATTTCGACATCAGAAAAGTCATGGCCCTGTGAATATCTTTCTTATTCCAGGGATTTTCATTTATTTCTGTCATTTCTTCAGCAACACTGCTTCAGCAGGGGATGAAGCTCTCAAGAGTCACACATTTTATTCCCCTGCTTGTGGCTCCATCTCTGTAAGAGTTGCTGCACCTTTAAATAATGTGGATTTACCAGCTAACTCATTAAATAAAATATATAAATTTGAATCTCAGGGTAGGAACCAACACAACAGCTGAAAATTTGGGATGTTTCTGCTTTTTCTCATCTCAAACCACCCAGGAAAAGTTGTTATGGATCAAATAAACCTTCCCCCCATCTTGCCCCAAATCTGTCATTTCCTGAAAGGATTTATGTGTTTTGTGGAAAAGGTTCCAAACCCCACCAACCCCAGAACCCCCCTTTACCAGCATTTCAGGCAATAAGACACTGACTGTTTTTAAAGCTGTTTTTTTTCTTTTTTTGGCACAACCAGAGTGGATGAAGCAAATGCGAGTTTGGCGTCGGCTCCTTGGCAGAGACCAAGGGATTCCAGGGGAAAAAAAACCAAGAAATGAGGATAAACAGGTGATTTTGCTGAGAACCTGAGGGAACAAAAGATTCAGCACCTGAATCCACGCAAAGCGTGAGAACCACGAGGGATATTTTGTGAACATCTTGTCCATGGAGGGGCCTCAGCACGGGAGCACCAGAGGGACAAACATGGGTCTTGCTCAGGTCCAGCAGGACAAACATCACTAACAAAATGCCAAAAAAAGCACCTTTTAACCTTTTCCAGAATCTTCCAGAGGAGCTGTGGGTGGAGAACCAGATAGGGAGAGCACCAAAACCCCACAGACTCTTCCACACTGGACAGGTCATAACCTGGTGGACAGTGGTCACCTGGGACAGCTTGGACAACTCTCATGACATCCCAGAAACAGCTTTTTGGGGACAATTATTACCCCAGGTGGGAGAAGGAACCAGGAAATTCCTGACTAGATTTCTTCTCTGTGGACAGAGGAGCTTTTCCTTGGATGGATGTCTGAAGATTCCTGCTCAATCCCACCTTTCCCACAGGTCATTCACCCCATAAATATTCCATTTCCTAGGCACTGGCACTTCCAAAGGGGTGGAGGAGCCACTCCAAAGCTTCCCACAGATCCTTAAACCCACATTTGGGGTCAGACCCAGGGCCACAAATGACATCGGGAGGGTTCCTTCTCACAGAGTGGCTGAGCTTGTCACCCCTTCCAGGGGTGGGTTCAAGACGGTGGCCACAGCCTTTGAGCTGGTGGCCATAATCTTCGAGTTGGTGGCCATGATCTTTGAGTTGGTGGCCACAGCCTTCCAGCTGGTGACCACAACCTCCCTGAATGATGACAACCACAACTCCTGGGCACCGCTGGACATCTCTCTGCTTCACCTGCCCTGAAGACCCTCCTGATGGGCTGGTTGCCCACCCCCCTGCCTGCCTCCCACTGAACCAGGCTGATTTGAGTCTTTTTGAGCTCATCCAGGGGCCACGTCCTTCCCTGGCACTCCCCGAGGCACCTCAGGGGCACAGTCTGATGTAGGTGACAGTGGAACAGACCGAAAAGAGAGGGAACACCTTCTCCTGGAAGGCCACATTGAAGGTGAAGATGTGCTGCATGTTCTCGGCGTCGTAGAAGGAAACCTCCTCCCCCTCGTAGTCCAGGTATACCCGGACGCGGCTGAGCTTGCGGCTGAGGCACAGCGGGGTGCGCTGGGGCGAGGTGACGGCCCAGTAGCGGCCCCCGTTCTGCTGCACGGCCCAGATGCCCTCCTCAGGGGAGAACTGCGTCAGCCCCTTCCTGCGGACGGACTCCCTGGCCACGCCAAAGGCCCAGCCGTCCGAGGGCCCCACCTCCACCTCCCAGTAGTGCCGCCCCGACTGGAAACCCGTGGTGGCCAGGACCCGCGAGTTGGTGTCGAAGCGCTTGGGGTTGTCGGGCAGCTCCTGCTTCCTGCAGCCCATCCGGACACTCTTGAGGTCAGCGGAGAGGATCAGCAGGTGGTTGGCCGAGTCAGGGTCCAGGGTCAGGTCCTCTGGAATGGCCCCAAGAAAAGCGACAGTGGTCAGAGCTCAGTCGGGATTTGAGCAATGGGAAGCCCAACTCAGGATGGGGGTCATCAGTTTCTGGACCAGCCCGGACCCCAATAATCCCAGCCCAACCCCAATAACCCCACACTGACACCCCACACGGACACCCCCATGGACACCCCAGATCCCTTGAGGCGGGGGGGGTAGATCTCATGCTGCTTCTGGTGACAACACCACGAGGCCACCAGGAGCAAAGAGCACCAAGCACGTGCCAATAATTTGCGGCTATCAACAGCAGAGATGGGCCTTAGATCAAGAATGTTTTTTCCACATAAATCGATTTTTTAATCTTGGTTTCCAGCTCATTCATGTATGAGGGGGCTCTGCACCTCCCTGGCATCACAAATCGCGGGGTTTTGATCCCCAAACCACCCCAAAGGCATCCAAATCCTTGTGAGAAACCATGACCTAAGGACATCTTTCCAGCTGGAGCAGCCCCAACCAAACATGCAGGTGCAGCCTGGTACCAACAGCTTTTTTTCCCCCTTTCCAAACTCAGGCTCAGAGGAAGCAATGAGTGACCTTAAATTGTGGTTGTAGTCAGCAAAGTCACCACCAACCCATGAGACACTTTGGGGGGAGTCTAAAATGGGGCCTCAGGAGCTGAAACACAGCAGGTGCCGCACCATAAAGGCCTTTGTGCTCTCCAAAATTCACAGATTTGGATCAGGAATTGGCATGAAAATTTCCCAAAAGGGACGCAGTGGGATTAAAAGCCTCACAGTGCTTTGTAAAGGTGGGGAAAGTCAAAACAAGGGCAGGGAAAGCTGGGATCATCTTTCCTTCAAAACTTAAGCACCGGGTTCCTCTCGAAAGGTGAGCGAGTGGCCAACACCCAGCATCTCCTGCATCAGAGAATGCAAATCCCACCAGCAACACTATGGGGAAACGGGGTGGAACAAGCCAACTCATCAACGCTGATTTTTTTTATCTGCAAGGTGTTTTCCTTCCTCGGGCATCTCCAGCTCCTGGGACCGCCAGGATCTAGGTGTGAGGTTCAACCACAGCCTCGTTGGACAGCACACAGTGAGTGATGCCTCTGCACATGCACCCACCCCCCAGGGCATGCAGTGAGGGGCCTTTGGCTTTTCCGTGGTGGTCACCAGGTTTCTCCTTGTGTTTTCTGCCAACTTTTGGCATTTCCAGGGGAGTTTGGGGGTGCTGTTTGTGAGCAGAATCCTTGGAAAAGGTCCAACCCATGGTTTGTCCTCCTTTGAGACGCCCGTGATGGAGACCACAGCTTAAAAAGCAAAAAATGAGCTTTTTCTTCTGAAAACTCTGCTCTGGGCACCTTCACACCAAGGGGGTGCAGATGGGGCAGGTTTTAATTTCAGGTCAAGTTCAGAGGGACAGAGTTGATCCCAGAATTCCTGCAGAGCCCATTCCCAGGGGCTCATCCAGCATGGAAATTATTGTGGGCTGGGTGTGCCCCTCAAATTCATGACCTCTCCTGTGAAAAGGAGTTAAATTCTTAATTAACTTAAAATATGAGTTAATTTCTGCTGGGATTTAATTTAGATTCTTAAGTAACTTAAGGAATTTACCAAATTCTGCTGGAATTTAACCCCTCTGTCTTCACACTGGAGCAGATGCTGGAGCTCACACCCTCCATCCCAATTCCCTGATGGAAACAGGAGCCCAGCAGAGCAAATTTGGCAGACTAAGAGCCAACTGTGGCTCAGAATGGCTTTTTGGTCTCAAATCTATGGGTTTGTTAAGTGCAAACAGGCAGAGAGGACCTGGCTGAGCTGTCAGATCCCCGGCGTCAGTTAGAAAAATCGGCTTTGGGCTCTGGAGCTGAGCAGGCTGGATCTGGAAATCATCGAGAGAGAAGAAATTAAGGAAAAAAAAAAAAAGAAAAAAGAAAAAAAGAAATCTAGAGTGTCTTTTCCTTATTTTCTTTCTTTTTTTTTTCTTCCTTTTTGTCCCACTCTCTTTGGCTTTGCAAAATACAACCACAATTTTGAGTCATTGCTCTGGGCACTACATCTGAAATATCATCCTTTTTACCTTTTTCACCTCTTCCCAGCTCGTCCTGCAGGTGTTCTGAAAAGGAGGAGAGACAGGCACGTGAATGGTGACACCCAGGGAGACAGAACGGATGCCCCGAGTCTCCTTTAGGGAACTGTGGCACCAAAGCATCAGCGAGAGCTGCGGATGGAGCAGCACAACAGGGGAGAATCCCTGTTAAACATGTTTAATTTTTCATTAAAAACCCTCTTCCGGGAATGAAGGAAACACAGGATTTCTTCAAACCACATTTATCGTACCCTGACACATCTTGGCCTCAGGAATTTCAAGCCCTGAGCACATCCTTTAAGACAATTCTTGCCCAAGGGTGTAATTCCCAATTAGAAATTACTCAGTTTTTTCTCTTCTAGGGCTGCTCTTTATGGTGCATGTTGCCTTTCCAGCTCTCTCAGCACCATCTCGTGGTTTTCCTGCTTTGCTGCAAACTCAGGGCTTGGCAATCTCAGCATGAAAAGTCCTTGAAATTAAAGGTTTTATAGCACCAAAACTGATGTTCACACTCAGATTTTCCTAAAACAACTCCACATTTCCTTCCCTGGCAGCCTGGCTAGGACGAGTCTCTTCCTGCTCATGCCCATCTCCAGAATGCGAACAAGGATCTCCAGAATCCCTTTCCAGCTGATTTCTGCTCCTATTTTGGTGGCTGTGAGCCCTTGAGCAGCACCCCGGGCACTCCCACCCCTCCCTCCCGGCGCCCCACGACCCTGAGATTAAGAGTCTCAACTTTTCCACCCACCCACCTACCTCGGAATTTCTTCAGGACCTTCTCAAGGATGACAGTTTTGAGGGAGAAGTTGCAGACGTGCATCTTCATGTCGGTGCAGACGGGGACAGGCTTGGGGCACTTCACGTCGTCACTCCTGCCAGGGGAAAAGGGAAAAACAACGAGGGAATTTTTGGTCTTTCCCCATTTCCATCTCTGTTTGCCCCCATCCTTCCCCAAAGGATCTCACTTGGATTTCACCCTCCTTGGGGTGAGGAAATCAGGATTTGGGTGTGGATTTTGAGGCTCCTCTAGGGTGATGGCGGGATTTTTTTGGGTAACCTCCCCCCCACCAGCTGCTCCTGCTGCAGCTCCAGTGTCATTTTTGCAGCTTGGTTGTGCCCGAACTGCAGTGCTGGGGGAGCTGTGTATGAGCAAATAAGGGAATTTGGGGTTTCTCGTCCCACTTGACCCTTGAAGAGGCCCACTGGCAGGAAAAAGACACTGTGAAAATCAGATTTCCAAGAGGCTGGAAGAGAGCCAGGGCTTGCAGAGAGTGGGAGGCAAATTTCACCCTCCCCGGTGCCTCCCTCTGGCAGCTGGACTGTGGACATTGACCTCCAGACAGGGATGGGGAGGGGTGGAAGCCTGAAGGCAGAAGGGAAAGCAGATTTCCATACCTGCTGATGACACCCATCACATCCTGGAAAGGAAAAAGAGAGACTGAGTGAAATCCCTGCGCTCTGCCCGCCCCCCCAAGAGACTCCCACTCATCACACCCGGCTGGGATGTCCATCACTGGAGGATGCAGCCTCAGGTGTTGGATTCCAGCTCCGGGAGGTGACATTCCCACCAAATCCGAGTCCCTCAGCACCTCCTGGCCTGGCTGCTCCAGGGGAACCTTCCCTGTGGCTCATCCACAATTCCCCGGCCTCGTGCCCACGGAATGTTCTGCATTTTGGGCTGGAAGGCGCCTCCAGAGGCCTCCCCTCCTCCCCTGCTCCGAGCAGGTTCCCCAGGTGCGCTAGGAGGCTCTTCAGGTAACCTAAAAATTTCTCTAGTTCCTCTCCCAGTGTTTGGCTGTTGTTGTGAACCCACGTGTGGGCATCTGGCAGCTTTGGGGATGTTCTTGGGGTCTCCCTGATGGTCTCGCCACTTCTGGGAAGGTCTTGTAAACCTGTGAGGGACGGGAGGCACCTGCAGATATCCCCCTGCCCAAGAGCCACCTGCCATAAACTGGGCAGCTTTGCACCTCGATGTCTCCATGATTTCTGGACTCCCACAGTCTAATAACCCCCCGCAGAAAAGCCTGGAATGCCTCTCATGGAAGTGATTTTCCCTCAGGCAGGGTGGATTTCAGAGTTAATTTCAGGTTCAAATACGCTCAATAAAGTTGCAACACCGCAAACAAATACCAAATGGAGCCATTATTTGCCCATTCTGTTGCCCTTAAAACACATCCCAGAGCTCACACAAAGCCAGAGTAACCTCCCAGGGGCTGAAAAGGACCCTAGAGCCAGCCCAGAGCTCCCAACCTGCTTTTTAATGAAATATCAACTATTGTTCTGGGGTGTTTTCCGTGGGCACCAGCGCCGTCTGCACAGAGACCACGTGGGGTGAATTTCCACCCACAGCCAAGTCCTGAAACCATCTGCAAATATTGACAGCACCCAGAATGCAGCCTGGGAGGGAATTTAACCCTGTGCGGGTCTGGGGGAGCCACCAGCACAATCTGCTCAATTCAATAAAACCGAGCTCCATTCAAAGGTCACCTGTGGCCCTCCTGCCTTTCAGGGTGGGGAAAAGAGCTGTGGGACTTCAGGATTTCGGGCACCTGGGGCTGTTTTCCCAGCCTGGAAAGAAGAGTTTGGTGTAACTCAGCTCTGAACACCTTGAAACCAAGGACTTGGGAGTGCTAGAAGAGTCCAAACAAGTTCACGGAGTAAAAAAAAATCATTAAAATTGAAGAGGACACTGTTCCAGGGTGTTCCTCAGTGACAGTGAACTTGGGGCACTCAGGCACCTCCTTGCACCATCATCTCATTAAAGACAGAATAAAAAAGGACTTCTACCCCCAAAACACCCCTACAGGATCCATAAACACATTGAAAAAAGAGGAATAAGGTTGTGACTAAGACCTGACATCTCACCTTGAGGAACTCAAGCATGGGCTGCTGGATTTTCTCCTCCAGCTCGGTGATGAGCTTGTTGAGGAGCGTGATCTCCTTGGAGAGTTCGGTGATGTTCTCGTTCTGCCTCTTAGAGATGTTCTTCTCCATCTTCTCCAGCTGCCCCAGCAGGATGTGCTCCTGGTCGTGCAGGAACTGCCGCAGCCGCTCGAAGTCTGACAGCAGCTTCTGTCGCTCGCTCTCAATAGTTTTCTGGGAAAGAAATGGCAAAGAGAGGCTTTCAGGAGAGGGGCCTGGGGGTGCATTTGGAGCCCCGGCCTAGTGAAGACTGGGGGCTTTCCTTTGGGGAGGGATGAGGAATCACAGAGGGTAGGACTCCTGGACAAAAGCAGCAGGGGTGGGAGAGTCAAATCCCCACCTGCTGGGATCTCCCATTCCTCAGCTCTGCCACCATCCCAGTTCCTGCAGGGTTTGCCACCACAAACACCCTGATTCCCATCCAGGACAGAGCCCAGGGGCAAATGGGAACATTTTGCTCCAGGAAATGCCCCCTTTGGCACCGTGAGGCATTTCGGCTGCTTTATTCCACATTGTCCTTCAGCACAGGTCCAGCAGGTCCACCTGCCCCCCCCAGAGAAGGGCCCTTCATACTCTGCCTTTGGCGTCACACCTGAGCCCGAGGCTTGGGGCAGGCTGGGCTGTGTCCGACCCCACCAGCCACCAAAATAACAGGGAATTGCAGTGGTGTTAAAAAAATGCAGGGATGGTAGAGCAGAAAGGTGGGCTAGGGTGGCTCGGTGGGTTTTGCCCCCCAAAAAAGCCCCTCGAAACCACTTGTCTTGGGGGGGATGATCTGGGAATTATTTTCGGTGGGCTGGGGTTTTTTTCCATTCTGCTGCCACAGGGATGATGTACAGAGGAAAAGGAAGGGTGGAGGAGAGCCCCGGAGCCAGCCCTGCTCTCAGATGCTCCAGCACCATCCCCGAGGTCTGCTGAGGCTCTGGCTGGTGGTGGTGGGGCCAGGAGGAAGGAGAAAAACAGCCCTTTCCCTTTTTCAGACACTGGGGCAGGCGGTGGATCCTCACCTCCCGCCTCCAGACTTCCCCACCACCCCATCCTGGGACCCACCAGCAGCTCCTGGGTTTTCTTATCATCGTTCACTTTGAACTCCAGCAGATCCTGCCGCTCCTTCCTCAGGAAATCCAAGCGTGCCTGGATTTTCTCCTGGGAACAAGAGAAGAGGATGTTGCCGGTGCTGCTTTCTCTCTCTCGCTGCGTCCCTCTGCCTGCGGGATTTGGTCTTTGTCAGGTGGGATGGGAAGGGAGGAAAACACAGGTTGTCCTCGCCGGGAAATCCCTCTGGCTCAGCTCTGCCCCGCAGGTGGCCCAAGGACCACCAGAACCCCTCCCCAGAGAAAGGAGCGGGGGATGCCAGGGATGGGACGTGCCCTGTTCCCATCGGCTCCCGGCACAGGCAAAGGTCAGCCCGGCTTTCATCAGCCTCGCTCATCTCCGGGAGCTCTCCCAGCGCCCGGAGAGTCGCAGGTGTTTGTCTCCGCCAGCCGTTCCCCTCCCGGCAAGGGGAACCCGCCCCAGAAACCAGGGCACCGCAGCAGAGGGGTGAGCACACCCACAGAGGACACATTCTCCCGGCTCTTTGCGAGGCTGGGAAGCACCGCCGGCTCTTCAGGAGGGCGTCTGAGCAAGGCAACGCCGGGTGACAAGCGCGGGGACAAACACGGCTCCCCGGGCAGCCGCACACAGGACGCGCAGACGGGCAGACAGACAGACCTTGTACTCCTCGGACGCCTCGTCCACGGGCACCACGGCGTGGGGCCGGTGCTCCCGGGACCTGTCGCACACCACGCAGATGGTCCTGCGGTCGTCCTTGCAGTAGAGCTTCAGCGCCTCGCGGTGCTTGGGGCAGAGCCCGTCCTCCTCGGCGCCCTTGGCCCCGCGCAGCGTGAACTGGCTGATGATCTCGGACATGTTCGCCAGCTGCCGGTTGGGGCGGAAGCTCCTCTGCTGGAAAACCTCCCGGCACTGCGGGCAGGGGAAATCCATCTCCAGGTCCTTCCAGCTCTTGACGATGCACGCCCGGCAGAAGTTGTGCCCGCACTCGATGGACACGGGGTCCTTGAAGAACTCCAGGCACACGGAGCAAGTGGCTTCGTCCTGGAGGTTCCCCGGCAGGAAGACGGCCGCCATGGCCTCTCTCCTGCGGGCGAGGAACGGTTTCAGCGGGGCTGGGACAGGAACGCCTGGCACCCGGCCCCGCGGGGGAGGTGCTCTTCCAGGAATGCGGAGCTGCCCGCGGTCACTCCCGCAGTGTCCGGTTTCTCCAGCCCAGGGACGGGGACCTCGGCGCTGGGGGACACGCAAGAAAGCAGGAGTGCTGCCCTCTGCTCCCCACAAATCCTGGGCTTCGTGGGTTTGGTTTTTGTTTTTTTTTTCTCCTTTCAGCAGGGAGGCAGGAAGAGGAAAATCTTTTGGGATACCCTCCGGTGTGGGGACGTCACCGGCTCTGGATGGAGCTGATTTATGGCTGGGCTGGTGCTGAATCTGAGCCCTGCGTGGAGCAGCTGCTCCAGGCTCAGATCCAGGGAACCATCTGAGCCCTTGTTAAAGTCCTATTTTGCCCCTGAAACTTCAGTTAGGGACTGAGATGATCTGGTTGAGCTCCAGGGCTCATCAGGGGCCATAAAAAGCAACAGGAGAAAGGGAATACACGAGGATGCAAAGCCCTTATCAAGATCTGTGGGTGAGTTTCCCAAATCCATAAAAATCAAGCTCGGGACTGGGGTCCTGCATCTCAAACTGAAATAGCCTTGGTCTTCCAGAAATATTTTGTGCCGTTTTGGAGGCCGTGCATTAAATGAGAATGATAATTAAAAGAAATATAATTTATCCGGGGCTAGGGCTGTCCATAACGTGGCAGTTTCCACCTGAGACTTCACCAAGTTCTTGTCATGGGAAACTGGGACAGGAGGGTTTGACGGTCACCCCGAGGGGGTTCATGTTACCATGGAGTGGGATCCTCTAGAGAGCGATTTGTCTTCTCCTAATGAGAACCTGAAATCAGATCGAGTGATCCATAAATTCTGATTTGAAAGCCAGCCCCTGCTGATCCAACACCTCTGAGTCGGGATCTTGGACACATCTGGAGCTGTGGCAGGGGGACAAATCCCAACCCCAGAGGTTGTGCTGGAGGAATTACTGAGCAAAACCAGTCCTGGAATTGTGCTGCAGAGCACTGCCACTTCGGTGTGTGTTTATCTGCCCCTTCTGATATATTTATATATTTTTAATGTTTTATATATTTATAGGTATTTTTATTTATCTATCTATTTTTATATTTATATAAAAATATGTTTATATATTTATGTATATTTATCTCACTCCCTGTGGAAGGGGAATTCCTTCTCTCCTACCTTCCATTTATTTTGATCCGTAAATAAACACGAAGTGTGTATTTTTCCTAT
>WBMY01002504.1:60449-70499 GCA_013397315.1 Donacobius atricapilla
CTGGGGGGCGGCTTCATTCTCAAAACACTTTTTTTTTTTTTTTCTTTTTAATCTGGGGCTAAAGTGGATTTATTGGGGGGTGAGACGTGCAGAGAGTTGGGATGGATCAAGATCCCCTTTTCCAAGCGATTTCCCTCCTTGATCAACCGGGTGTAATCATCGTGAATTCTTGCCGGCCGTGGGCTCAGGAGGGAGCTGGAGACTCTGGTTTAAGAGACAAGGAGAGATTTGCTCAGGGCCAGAGGAAAAGAGAATCAGTAATCCAAGGTTTTCTGCGGGATTTTGCTCAATTGCTTCAAGGTGCAGGTTGAACCAGGGCTGGGAGCAACCTGTCTCCTTTTCTCACCATTTCAGGGGAAAAAATACCTCAATAAAAATTTCTTAAAATCTAAATTTAATTTAAAAAAAAATCCAAATTAAAAAATCCGAATTTAAAAAAGCATACATTTTAAAAAAATAAAAATCAAAAAAATTAAAAATGCATATTTTTTAAAAATCTAAATTAATTTTAAAATCTACATTAAAATAATCTATGTAAGTAACATTTAAAAATCTAAACATATACCAGGAAGAGGGCTGGGTTTTTTTGCTGCTCTTGCTTTCAAGGCATCAGCCAGAGAAGGCAATTATTTGGGGGGAAATGGGTCCGTTGGGGAAAGAATTTTTTTTTAGCTTTTTTCTTTTCCAGCCTTGGACCGTTCCAAGGAGAAAAGGCAGGATGGGATGAACAAAGCTGCGAACGGGCCTGTTCAGAAAGAGGGTTCAGATGCTGAAAGGGTTCAAATCCCCTCCGGGAGCAGTCGAGACGTTCCCAGAGGGATTCAAGGACAAGGGGGGGAGCTTCCAACCCTTTTTGCGGGGAGCTGGGACCCCCCCGGGGGCGGCCGCATCCACCAGAGCCCGGGGGAATCCCTGGGCGATCAGCCGGGATCCGGGAATTGCTCCGATTCGCGATGCGGGAGGCGGGAGCGGGCTCCCATTCCCACCCCCCTTCCATGGGGTCTCACCCTCGGGGCCCCCCTTCCCAACCCCGGCTCCTCAACGGGCCGCGCATCCCAGGAATTCCATCCGGGACGGGGGCTCGGGACCACGCGGGGGGCACAACCGGGAGGGTTTTGGCCATCGCCCACCCCTCCGTCCCCCCGCCCGCGGAGGGGGGCGGGAAGGCAACGCCTCCCCCGGCCCGGGGAGAAAATGAAAGCGGCGGCTCCCGCATCCCCGGGGCCCATGGACGCGCCGAGCGCTCGGGACGCGCTCCCGGGAGAGGCCTCCTGCCCCATCTGCCTGGAATATTTCCGGGACCCGGTGTCCATCCACTGCGGCCACCACTTCTGCCGCCCGTGCATCGAGCGCTGCTGGGAATGGCCCACGGCGGGGTTCGCCTGCCCGCGGTGCCGCGACACGGCCCCGCAGCGCAGCCTCCGCCCCAGCCCGGAGCTGGCGCGGGTGCTGGAGATCGCCCGCAGGCTGAGCCGAGGGGAAGCCCTGGGAACGGCGGGCGGGGAGGAGGAGGAATGCCAGAGGCACCGGGAGCCCCTGGAGGTTTTCTGCAAGGAGGACGGAGCTCTGCTGTGCGCGATCTGCCGCGAGTCCCGAGCGCACCGCGCGCACACCGTGCTCCCGCTGCCGGAGGTGGTCCGGGAATACCAGGTAAAGGGAGGGGTTTCCGTCCGGCTCCGCCAGGGTTGAAATGTCCCCCCTGCCCCGGTCCGTGTCCAGGGGACGGGGCGCGCTCCGATGCTTCTGCTCTCTCCGCTCTCCGCCGAGCCCGGAGCGATCGGGGTCTCCATCCTGCTCCCTGCCGCAGAATTCCAGCCTCTGTCCAGCTCCGGCGCCTAGCGGATACCTGCCAATCCCTAAACCGACAGGAACGTGGACAATAAGAGCAGGGATGATTTCCTGGACCGGGAGGAGAAGCGGAGTTTCCCAGCACTCCAGCGCCCTGCCCGGAGTGTGTTTTTGAAGCTGTCCCAACCTCCAGAGAAACGGGGTCTTTATTTTTCGTTCCCTCAGGAACAAATCCAGGCTGGGCTGCAAACCCTGAAGGACGGCAGAGACAAACTCCTGGAGTTCCGGGAGGCTGAAATGAGGAGAAACTGGGAGTATTTGGTAAATGCTTTGGAGCAGAGGGGCGGGGGAGTGGGCGCCTCCCGGTGGATTTAGAGGGGAGAGGTCGTCCCTGGGGCCGGGGTCCCTCTCCAGGGAGGGGCTTTGACTCCCCCTTCCCACCCAGCTCCACTCCCCGTGTGTCCCACCCCGCAGGAGAAGACCAAAGCGGAGCGGCTGCGGATTCTGTCCCAGTTCCAGGGGCTGCGCCTTTCCCTGGAGGAGCTTTCCCGTCACCTCCTGGCTCGGCTGGGGGACCTGGAGAGCGACATCGGGAGGGTGCAGGAGGAAAACGTGACGAACCTGACTCAGGAGATCTCCCGGCTGGATACCCGCGTCCAGGAGCTGGAGGAGAAGTGCCAGCAACCTGCCAGGACCTTCCTGCAGGTGACGAGGGACGTGAGATGGAGCCACCGGGTCCGGGAGCGTTTGGAGCAACCCAGCCCGATGGGGTCATGGCGGGGGGGAACGAGGTGGTCTCTGGGGGTCCCTTCAACCCAAACCGTTCTGTGGTGTGGCCGCACCTCGCTCCAGACCCCAATCCAGTGCCTCAGCGATTTTCCCGCTGGTTGCACTGGATAGGCCTGGAAAATCTCTTCCAGTGTAAGTGTTTGCATGATTCTGAGAGATTCACCGAGTCCCATGTCCCTTCTCTCCCTCCCAGGACATCAACGGCACCTTGAGCAGGTACGGACGGGGCTTCCTGAGCTGCTCTCGCCGCCCCAGGCTGGGACTGGGGCTTGGATCCTGTGTTTGGCCTCATTTGGAGACCAAAGAACAAGTTTGGTTTGGTGGCCAAACCCCCGATGAAGGGGTCTGACCCCATCCCTAAAGGCTCCTCTGTGGGTATGCACAGAAAATTCCTGGGGCTCCCTCCGGGGTGGATCCTCAGGCTTTTCCTTCTGTCCTTCTCCAGCCTCGGAAAGGAAAACCTCCAGCTGCCCCCGTCGCCTCTTCCAGAGCTGGAAAAGAGAATTCATCACTTCGGGGAGGATTATAATCTCCTGGAGGAGACACTGAGGAGCTTCCAAGGTATTGGGAGCAGGCTGGGGGATGAAGTGATGAATTTCATTGCTTTTATTATATATAAAAATTATATTTGTCGTATGTTTATTATGTAATTATTACGTATTTGTGAAATCATACTTTTTTTTTTTACTTAGAGCATATGCTGTATTTTATTGCAATTATTTTAATTGCAATCCGTTTTTGATTGCCATCCTGGTTTATGACAATTCCGCTCACCATTCCCAGCGTGGCAGAGCAGCCTCCCCACATTCCCGTTCCCACTTATCCCTGCACTTCATGTCAGCCCACGTCTCCTTTCTCCCCTTTTTTCAGACATCCTGGCGTTTGAGCTGCCGGAGAAAAGTAAGTCCCGGGGTGGGGGATGAGGGGTTGGGCCAGGAGCTGGGTGGGAAGGTGAGGAGAAAAGCCCCGCGGGGAGCTGGGGAATCCTCACCGAGGATCATCCCGCTGGCACGAGGGGAGGCGGCACCCAGGGAATCCCCTCTGGCGCAGTGACGGTGACGCTGGACCCCAGCACGGCTCACCCCCAGCTCCTCGTGGCGCCCGACGGGAGCAGCGTCAGCTGGGAAAGCGCCCGGGACGCTCCCAGGGACGGACCCGGAGCTGGAGCCGGCACCGACCCTCCCGAGGACGGACCCGGGCCCGGCACCGACCCCTCCGTGCTGGGCCTCCAGGGCGTCACGGCCGGGAGGCGCTGCTGGGACGTGCAGGTGGCCCCCGCGGGGTCCTGGGCCCTGGGGGTGGCCAGGGAGACCCCCGGGAGCGGGGCGGAGACCCCCGGGAGCGCCGAGTGGGAGCTGTGGTCCATGGGGCTCTGCCAGGGCCAGTTCTGGGCTCTCACCTCCCTGGAGCGCATCCCGCTGTTCCCGGGCCGGCTGCCCAGCAGGGTGAGGGTGGCCCTGGACTACGAGAGGGGCCAGGTGGCTTTTTTTGATGCTGACCAGAGGAGCCTGATCTTCGCCTTCCCGGCAGCCTCGTTCAAGGGGCAGAGCATCCACCCCTGGTTCCTGGTGTGGGGCGAGGGCTCCCGCATCACGCTGTGCCCCTGAGCTCCCCCAGATCCTGAGGTTCATCACCCGTTCCCGGCACTTCCAGGGACCTGTGTCTGCTGAAGTCTCTTTCCGCTCCCAGTCGTGTCGCTGTCCCGAGCTGTCACCGCCAAATCTGGCGGCTGAAAATGGAGCCACACCTGTCCCACCCCATCCCGCGCCATCCCGATCCCTTTTCCCTCCTCTCCTCCGGCTTCGGATGAAGTAAAACCCCAACGTTTACATGTTTTAACTTCTTCTCTGGTTGGTGTTTGCTGCTCCTGGGATCGAGCTGGAGTTTTGTTTAACTAAACCCCATTCCTGGTGTTTGCACCCCAGAAGAGCCACAAGCCCTGTGCAGGTGGCCCGGGGACTGTCCCTGTCCCTTCTCCCTGGAATCCACGTGCCACTGCCGGCAGTCACAAAGGACATGGAGCGGGAAATCACACCTTTTTTTATTATTAATGATATAAATCACAGAACCCACCAGCCTCGTCACCACGGGGACCTTTCCCAGGGAGAAAACGGCTGCTGTGGGACAATTCCACCCATTGGTGGTTGGGGGAAAGGCTGAAAAAATGTAATTTGGAGCCCTCGGTTTGGAGGCAATCAGCTCAAATGGGGTTATCTACAGCCGGTCAGGCAGGCCTTGGGAAAATTTGCCATCCCATCCTGATTTCTCCCGTTTTCCCCGTTTCCCATTTCTCTGCCCCGCAGTCCCTTCTCCACAGCTTCCTCCCTCTCTTTTGCCTCGTTTCTCCCAGGTTTCTCCCTTCTCCTGGCGGAGAAGGAAACACAAACCTTCCCCAGGGGCTGCTGCAGCTGCGCCCCGAGGCTGTGAAAAGCTGGGGGGCTCTTTTCTGTCACGGACACAGCCGGAGCTGGGACCTGGCCCCCACCACCCAGAGCCAGGGCCGGACCCTCTCCCCGGCGAAGGACACGCGGGAAAAGACGAAGAGGAGCCCCCCATCCTCGGCGTCGAAGAACGCCACCGTGCCCCCGCCGCAGTCCAGGTGGACGCTGACCCTGCGGGGCAGCCACCGCAGGGCCACCAGGGTCACCTTGCGGGCGGTCAGCGCCCGCACCTGCCCGCCCCACTTCTCCAGGCCCCAGATGCCGCCCTGGGGGCCGAGGCTGAGCTGCCCCTTCCTCCGCACCGACTCCCGGGCCACCCCCACTGCCCAGTCGCCGCCGTCCCCCACGTCCACGTCCCAGCAGTGCCGCCCGGCCACGAAGCCCTGGTGGCCCAGAACGAAGGGCCAGTAGTCGAAGCGCTGCGGGCTGTCCGGCAGGTCGCGGCGTCCGGCCCCACGCCACACGCTCTTCCCGTCCTCGGACAGCACCAGGTCGGGGTGAGCCGTGTCGGGGTCCAGGGTCACGCTGGCTGCGGGGGACAGCGGCGGGATGAGGAGTGGACCCCCGAGGATCTCAGGTCCCTCCTCTGGAGGGACAAACCCCCCCGGAACTGGAGAAAAGCCTCCCAGCCCAGGGTATTCCCGGGATTTCCGAGCTGGGAGAGGCACATGAGGGTCGCTGAGCCCAGCTCTCAGCCAGCACAGGACAACCCCGAGAGTCACCCAATGGTTTTATGGGAAGTGCCGTCCTTGAGGCAGAAAAAGCTGTGTTTCACCCAAAAAAATCCACAGAAAAACCGCAGCAATAGTGGTGCAGAAATCCAGAAAAAATAAACACTGAGGAGAGGGAGGGAAGAGGTGACGGGGGAGGAAAATGAGCACAGTCTGCCGCAGCCACAGGGCAAGACCCAGCTGGTTGGGCTGAAATAAATAAAATTAATGGAAATCCTCCTTGGGACACCCTGGTTTTCAAATCTTTCTTTTTTTTTTTTCTTTTTTTTTTTTCTTTTGGTACCAGGAAAAGCTCTTTTCCCTTCCTCTCCTCCATCTCCAGGTTCTCCCTGCAACTTTTCTGTTCCCAATTTATATCCAGGATGGGAGAAGGGCAGCTCAGCTCTTCCAGCTCTCCCAAAATATGACTCAAATCTATTTTTGTTCTTCTGGGTACCTTGGAGCTTCCTCAGGGTTTCCCTCAGAGCATTACTCCTCCACGAGAAGTGACAAACTCGCTCTTCCGGCCCCGGAGCCGCATCCAGGGGCAGCTGGAAAGTCACTTTCCCACACCTGGAATAAAAAAAAAAAACCTTAAAACCAACAACCCCCCCCTCACACTCCTCAGAAGAAGCAGGGAGGTTTCAGGAGCCACCAGCAATGAGGGATGGTGCTGCTGGAAAGTTGGGTTTTAATTTCCCTCCTTCCCTTGGAAATCCAGGAGCTCAAAGACCAAATTTCCCTGTCGGATTCATCTCTTTTTCTCTTTTCTAAATCTTGGTGTTTTTTTATGAGTAAGGAAGGAATTTTTGGGGAGGACTGGGCTGGAGAGAAGAGCCAAGACTTTAAATTATTTTGAGATTTTGAGGCCAAATCCCCATCATTCAGCACATCCCAAAAGTGATCAAGGACCCAAAGGCTCCTCCCTGGAGCCTCGGGGTGGTTCGGGCAAGTTCCAAGCTCCTTCCTCCATTCCTCTTGGGAAAACTCATGGAAAAGATTTTTCAGGAAGGCCACAAACCTGCTGATGGAGCTTTTCACATCCTGGAGGAAGAGAGAAAGGAAAGGCAGCTCAGCGTGAGATCCCTCAAATCGCAGCAAGGCAAATTATTGGGCGATACAGGGAACCACCAGCCCTCCCACGGGGATTTAATTCCCTTTTCCCCATCTTTACTGGCTCAAACATCCCTCTCCTCATCCCCTGAGGGCTTTCAGCTCTCCGGAGGGAACAGTACCGAACGGGAACCAGGAGAACCCCAATTAGTGATGCAGTGGGGAGTCCCCTCCCTCTGATTTTCCCTAAAAACCGGAGAATTCCCTCACCAGCTGCTGATTCTTCTCTTCCTGTCCCTGTGCCGGGGTGTCCCGGTGGGAAATCTCCGGGGTTTTCTTCGCCTGCCTCTTCTCCAGCTCATTTTTCAGATCTTCCAGCTGTGGGAGCAAAAGGAGCTCCGGATCCCCCCAGAATCTGCAGCCCCAAATCCCAGCGGGGCTTCTAAATGACAAACTAAGGGAGAGCGGGGTGGGGAACACCCTGAGGAACTCATGGAAAGGCATTTCCCACGGGAGAACACCTCTGGATCCAAACCCCGACTCCAATCCCTGCAGCTCCCTGCCCAAACCTGGTCGAATTCAGCCCAAATCCAGGCGGGAACAGCGACTCCCATCCCAAAGGAATGTCCCCGAGCTCGGTGCGTGTCCCCAGGGTCAGCAGGTGGCACCTACCAGGTCCTCCAGCTTCCCGCAGCTGCCCTTGCTCGGAGTCCTCCTCTCCTGGCTCAGAGAGCTGAACCCCCCTGGAATTCCTTCCCGAGGGATCCAGGTCCTGCTGGGCTTTATCCCGTTGGTGAGCCTGGATCCTTCCTTTCCCGTTCCCTCCCTGTCCTGGGCGAATCCGCGGCACGGCTGGGCTGAGCCTGCGCGTCAGGTCTCCCCTCGCCTCTCCCGGTTTTTTCCTCATCAGAATTCCAGGATTTTATCCCTCGAGCTGCCGCCCCAGGGAGCTGCCACCCCGCTCCTTTTGCACTGAAACCATCCGCCTCCCCAAAAAACCCCGGGGACACGGGAGGTCCGGGTTCCCCGGTGGGCGAGGAGCTCCCAGGGCCTGGTGGGGACCATAAACGGGGCAAACCCAAGGAAAAAGGGAGGGAAAGGCACAACCAGAACTGTGAGGGACACAAACTGGGGTCCAGGACATCCTTCCACCTCCATCCCCGTGGCCGAGTCCGGGCTCTGAGCCCACCGGGAAACTTCTCCGGGGAATTTTTCACGCTCTGCTCCTCCACTGAGCTCCGCGGATAAACTCATTTTTACAGAACCTTCGGCGGCAGAATCTCTGCCACCGAGCTGGGGGCCCCCGCAGCCCAGGCAGGTTTGGAGACGCAAATCCCAATCCCAGCGCACATTTCCCACCGGGAAGAGCCAGGGCGAAGTCGCTGGCTGTGGGAACGGCAGGACTGGGAGCAGAGACCCCAAAAACGCTCCCAGGAAAGTTTCGGCAGAAGGGAAAGGGGCGGGCCCCGGTGAGGCACCGGCAGAGCCTCGGGCTCGGCTCCTTTGCCTCGGAATGGGGAATCGGGCGGGGAAAAGGAGTCGGCAGAGCCTGGAAAACCAGCCCGGGTGGGCCCCGCTTTGCATCGCTCGGGAGGGAAGGGAGTCCCTGGGTGGAGATCAGAGGCAGGGAGGGACCCCGGAGCAGCCGGGGAACCAGGATCTCTGCCCCGAGGGATGTGGAGCACTCCCGGGACGAGGCGTTCGTGCCCGGAGCTGCCGCCGGGAGGACCCCGCGTGGATGGGGAGGGGGCTCCGTCACGGGGTCTCCACTCATCTCGTGCTTGTTATTCAGGGCCCAGCGTCGCTCCCGGTTCCTCTTCTCGGTTCCGGAATTAATAGCGGGGCTGTTTCAGCGCTGCCGCTTCCTCTTTTGGGTTTCCTCGGAAGAAAATCACTCGGTTTTGAGGAAATCGATGTCGGTGAAAGCGGCGAAAAGTGCCAGAACTCGTGTTCTGCCTCTGCCGGGGCTGAGGTACCCCCCGCGCCGGGACTGATCCCACCTCGTCCCTCCCCAACAGCCAGTAGCGCGGACAGCCTTTTTGGGGTGTAATAATGTGGAAAATGGGATTCCAGGGGGGTTTGAGTCCCTCCGCGGTCAGTGTGAAAGGCTGGGGGGGGCAGAAGCTCAGCGAGTAGCCCCCACCCCGGGCGGGCTCTCCGAATTTATCACCCAGAGGCTCAGAAATCCAGAGGGACACAATTTCCGGCGGGGCAGAGCGGGAAGAGTGCAACACCAAACGCTATTTTATTCGAGACAAACGTCGGGAACGCGGACAGAGACGGGGAGCAGCCCCCAAACCGAGGGGCTCAGGGCTCGGGACACACCCTGGACATAGAAAACACTTCGGGAAGAGAGGAAAGCGGGAGGATTCATCCCGCCAAGGGCGCAACGAGGCGAAACCCCCCCCACACCGAACCGGGCTCTGCGCCCTCAAGGCTCCTCCTGGCGCCGAGCCCCGGAGCTCCCGACGGACACAGAGGGGCGGCGAATTCCCGCGGCATCCCCCGGGACACGTCCCCGCTGACCCCTCAGGGGCAGATCCGCAGCGAGAACCCGAACCCCACCCAGTCCAGCGGGGACACGACCCGCCCGGCCACCGCCCGGTCCTCGCAGCGCGGGCTCCGCGTCACCTCCAGCAGCCGCGCCCCCATCCCGATCTTGAACCAGGGCAGGACCCTCTCCCCGTCGAAGGCGGCCCGGGTGTATTCCAGGATGGGAACGTCGTCGCCGGCGCTGAAAAAAGCCACGCGGCGCCCCTCGTAGTCCAGGGAGACGCGGAGGCGCCGGGGCGGGGGGTGCAGGCGGAGGTTGGCGCGGGGGGAGGTCAGGGAGTGGAACGCCTCCAGCGCCCACACCCCCTCCTTGGGGGTCAGGCTCAGCGGGCCCCTCCTGCGGGCCGACTCCCGGACCACTCCCAGCGCCCAGACCCCGCCCGGCCCCACCTCCACCTCCCAAAAATGCCGCCCCGAGGAGAAGCCCCCCCGCGCCAGCACGCAGGGCTCGAAGTCGAAGCGCTCGGGGTGGTCCGGGACGTCCCGCGGCAGGAGCTGCCCCCGCGCCTCCTTCCCGTCCTCGGAGAGCTGCAGGTGGCGGTGAGCCGTGGATGGGTCCAGGGTGACGTCGGCTGCGGGGAAGGAGAGCGCTGGAGGGGGTCGGGGGGCATGGAGACGCTTCTGTCCCTCCTGGCACCTGGATCGGGTCCGTTCCCCCTTTTCCCGAGGATGGAGACGCTCCTGTCCCCCCCAGCACCTGGATCGGCCCCGTTCCC
>WBMY01002504.1:78431-93801 GCA_013397315.1 Donacobius atricapilla
GCGCGCGGGTGTCCGGGCCGCCCCACGCGGGCGGCGGGGCGGGAGGTGCTGCCCTCGGCGCCTGCTTCGCTCCTGAGGTTCCTCCTCCTCCTCCTCCTCCCCCGGCCGCTGCTCCGCCCGTGCCGGGATCCGGCGCCGGTGCCGCTGGGAGCTGGGTCAGCTCGGGACGGGGAGGCCCCTCGGGAGTGCGGCTGGGATGGGGCAGAATTCGCCTTGGGACTGAGTTTGGTGCTGGGATGGGGCAAGGTCCCCCTCTTTGGGGCTGGTTTGGGGTTGAATGGGGCGGGAGCCGCCCCTTTGGAGCCGATTTGAGTTTGGAATTGGGATGGATTCCCCTTGGATCTGGTTCCCAGTTCAGTTCCTGGTGCTGGGAGCTGCTCCCTCCCTCTTCCAGTCACGTCCCAGTTGAATTTTGGGCCCTTTTCCCAGACCCCCCGGGAGTTTTTCTGCGTTTGGGGCCAAATCCTCTCAGATCTGAAACTCCCTCCTTTCCCAAAATCCGCATTTCTCGGTGCCTGGATTTTTTGGGATTCACCTGAGCCCTCCCAGCCCCGATGGTTCCTGTTCTGCCCCTGCTGTTCCACTCCTCTCCTCCCTTTTCTTGCCATTTTTTGGGGGGAAAATCCTGGATTTTCCTCTCCCCTCTGGCACTTTACGGGGCCGGGAGGAGCCGCTTCTCCCCCGCCGCTCTGGAGCTCCCCGAGTTGGGGATATTTATTTTTTCCCCCTTTTTATTTCCAGCTGGATCCTGTCCCACTCGGAAGCTCCCCCCTGCCCACCCCCCTCACGTTTCCCTGGATTTTGGTGGATTTGGGAATTTCCTGTTGGCGTTACAGAGCTCATTCGGGATATTTTTGGCTAAAATGAGAATTAAATGGAGATTTAGTTTTATGACATGTCAATAATAAAGAATAAAGAAGTTGTATCCAAGGGTTCAGGTCATTGGATCCCGGGGAGAGCCATTTCCAGGACGAGTCTGGGGTAAATTACCCCAAAATTGGGGTCAGGGCTCCCCCAACACGATCAAAATCAAGCATGGGTCCAATCCCAGCTCCTTGTTAATTTAATTAAGGATGACCTGAAGCTGCAGGTCCAGGTCCCAGCTCACCCTTCTCTTCTGGAATAGCGTACAACAGCCAGAAAAAGGCACCACCCTCCCCCCAAAATTGGTAAAAAAATGGCACTTTGTGCCAAAGTGGAGCTGTGGTGTGGGAAATTCCTCAGTTTTGGATATTCCAGAAATGCCCGGAACCCGGTGAGGCTCCTCGAGTCTTTCATTTTCCCTATTTTTGGGGTGTTTTTTAATTCATGTTTTTTGCAGCACAGGGGAAGGACGAGGAACGTCCCCAGATCCCTCCCCACGGACGCCAGCAGCTTTCTCCTCCTCCCCGAGGTCTGGGCCCCATGATCCCCATTACCCCAGCAGCTGAGACAAGGCTCCATAAATCGCCATTTATTGACATTTTTGGGGCCAAAACAGCAGGAACTGAGGCTCAGCGGGTGCCGATGGTCACCTGCCACACCCGCACCAGGTTGTCGGTGTAGCCAGCAAACAGCGTCTGCGGACAAGGACGAGGGGTCAGCGGAGGGTCGCCTCACTGACCCTCAGCCCCAGGTGTGGGAAGGGCAGGAGGGGCCGCCAAGTCCCCAGACCACCACCCCAGGGCAGGCCGGGGGTCCCCAGAGCCCCCCGACCCAGGGAGGGGTCCCCAGGCCCCCATTTCCCACATCCTTGTCCCCGTGTGAAGGGTCCCCAGGTGAGTGTCCCCTGCCCAGGTGAGAGTGCCCAGGTAACTGTCCCCTGCCCAGGTGAGAGTCCCCTGTCCAGTGAGGGTGCCCAGGGTTTTACCTGCCCGTCGGCTGACCAGGCCAGGGACGTGCACTGCGGTGGCTCCGCTTTGCTGCTGGTACTGATCACCTCCTGCTTCAGCTCGTCCACGATGATCTTCCCTTCCAGGTCCTGCGGGCCCGGAGAGGTGAGGCGGACCCCGGTCCCACCTGGGTCTCACCTGGATCCCACCTGGATCCCAGCCCGGGGCTGGCTCAGAAACAGCCTCTGGGTTTCCCCATGGAGTGGTCGGAGGCATCCAAGTGTTTCATCACAGCACGGGTGGGGAGATCCCAGGGGTCACCCCAAGGATCACTCCCAGGGGTTGTTCCTATGGGTCACTCCCAGGGGCTGTTCCCAGGGGTCAGTCCCTTGGATCATTCCTAGGGGCTGTTCCTATGGGTCATTCTAGGGGTCACTCCCATGGATCACTCCCAGGGGTCAGTCCCAGGGGTCACTCCAGAGGTCAGTCCTAGGGGTCACTCCCAGGGGTCACTCCCACAGGCCACCCCCAGAGGTCACTCCCAGGGGCTCCATACCCAGATCTTGATGCTGGGCCCGGTGGCGGCGCAGAGCCAGTAGCGGTTGGGGCTGAAGCAGAGCGCGTTGATGACGTCCCCCCCGTCCAGCGTGTACAGGTGCTTGCCCTCGTTGAGGTCCCACAGCATGGCCTGCCCGTCCTGGGGACAGCGTGGGGACACCCAGCTGCAGCAGGGCCCCGCGGGGGGCACCCAGGGGATCCCCAGCTGGGGTCTCCGGGAGCTCAGGAACATCCCCGGGAGCTGCAGGAGCTCCAAGAGGGCCCAGCAGCATCCCCAACACCTCCAAGAAGGTACCAAGAACCTCCGTGAAGATCCCGAAGACCTTCACCAAGAGCTCGGGAACGTTCCAGCAGGATCCCCACAGGTCCCAAAAGGTTCCCTGGAGCAAGGCCTCCCCGCTCCCACCCAGGGACCTCCCAATAGGAACTGGGGCTGGGGTGCCCCCCAGGCGTCCCCAGGGTGCCCCCCAGGCCGTACCTTGCCCCCGGAGGCGCAGAGGGAGCCGTCGGGGGACACGGTGACCGTGTTCAGGTACCCCGTGTGCCCGATGTGGTTTGTCTTCAGCTTGCAGTTGGCCAGGTTCCACACCTGGGGCGGGAGAAGGGGGATGAGAGGGGGCAGATCCCGGGGTGAGAACCCCGCCAGGGGAGCCCCCAGCTCACCTTGACCAGCTTGTCCCAGCCGCAGGACACGATGATGGGGTTGCTGCTGTTGGGGGAGAAGCGCACACACGACACCCACTCCGAGTGGCTCTCGTCCTGCGGGAACGGCGTGGGGTCAGGCAGGGTGGGGACACGGCCAGAGCCCCCCCGCGGCCCTCCCAGTCACTGGGACTGAGGCCAACCCAGCGGGATGGGCCGAAAACCCAACGAGAATAAGCCCAAACACAACACGGCAGTCACAAATCCAACAGGAGTGACCCCAAACCCAACGGGAATGACCCCAAACCCAACAGAATCAGCCCAAACCCAATGGGAATGACCCCNTTGTCCGAGGAGAAGGCCACGCTCAGCACATCCTTGGTGTGGCCCACGAAGCGCCGCGTGGTTGTGCCCCTGAGGGAGCGGGGTCAGTGGGCTCTTGGGAAAACCCCAAAACCCAGGGGGACACCCAGGAGAAATACCCACAAACCAGGAAAAGCGCCCAGGAATTCGGGGTGGAAAAGGGCACGGAACAATTTGCTGAGTGGGATTTGGATCAAAGGGGTTTGATTGGGATGTTCGACTCCACAAATTCCGACCCTGGACACCCCAAAACTCCAGCCCGGGCCCCCCGGGGCTGCTTGCCCACGTCTCTCCCATCATCATTGCAGGACGTGTCGTCAGACCCCGTGGGATCGGCGAGATAACGATGTGTAATCATCGGGAGAGGGACGGGGGGCAGCGCTAACACCCCCAAAACCCAGGATTCGCGCAAGCTCTGGGATCATCTGCTCCCTGGGAGATCCCAGGGCCACAGAGAGCTGTCCCAGCCCCCCGGGGCTCCCCTAAACATCCCCCAAGGACCCCCCGGACTGACGTGGTGAGGTCCCAGAGGCGCAGGGTGCCGTCCCAGGAGCCCGAGAGCGCGAACTGCCCGTCCGAGGAGATGACCACGTCGCTGACGAAGTGCGAGTGGCCGCGCAGCGCCCGCTGCGGGATCCCGTAGTTGGTCTCGTCACGGGTCAGCTTCCACATGATGATGGTCTTGTCTGCGGTGGGGGACACGCGGGGGTGTCACCCGAGGGACCCCCGGCGCCTCCTGCCCGGCCCGGGGCTGGGAGGACACAGGTCAGGATAAACCCCAGCAAAGGCGGGGCAGATGCTGCTGCTGCTGCTTCTCCCTGATCCTCACTCCGCTCCTGCCGCCCCGAATCCCTCACAAGGAGATTTGCGGACCCCTGGCCCCGCACTTGGACTGGCCGGGGCGGGGGGACCCCCGGTTCTGCCAGCGGAGTCCTGCAGACCCCGCTGTGGGCTCCACAAGCCCCCTCCCAGGGCTCCCCCGGGTCCCAGCCCCTCGTTCCCCGCTCCGGCCCTCCCCGATGGGCGCGCACCGCGCGAGGCGGACAGGATCATGTCCGGGAACTGCGGGGTGGTGGCGATCTGGGTCACCCAGCCGTTGTGGCCCTTCAGGGTCCCGCGCAGGGTCATCTGCTCCGTCATGGCGGCGGATGGCGGCGGCGGAGCCCGGCGGGGGAGGCGGGATGGCGGCGGATGCGCGGCGGCCTCGGCCCGGACCCGTCCGTCCCCTCAGGCCGGCGCGGGCAGAGAGAGGCGGAACCGCTTCCGGCGGAATCGGAAGTGGCGTGCCCCGTACGGCAGCATGGCGGCCGCCATGGGCAACATGGCGGCGCCCGGCGGTGCAGGACGGAAAGGGGGGATTTGGGGAGGCCCCCCCCCCCCGAGCATCCCAGATCGCCCCCAAAGGATCCCCACATCTCCCCAGAGGATCCCAATGTCCCCCCACAAAGCACGTCCCAATACACCCCCCAAGGATCCCAATGTCCCCCAGAGGATCCCGACCCCGCTGTGGCCGGACAGCGGCCTGGCCTGACCCCGAGGATCCCATTCCCTCCGTGGCCATTTCGGGATCCTCCTCCCCAGATAAATTTAGGGTCGGGATCGGTTCCAGTTCAGCTGTTGCGGCTCCTCCGCAGGCTGCGGGCCCCTCATCCCGGCCAAAACCCCAACTCCGAGCCCCAAAGCGGCGCCGGGGGAGCAGCCACGGGCCCGGTGAGTCCTTTCCCCGCTCCGAGGGGTCCGGAGAGGCCGGCACGGCGGATTTGGGGCCGCTCTTTCCCGGGAATGGGAATTCTGGAGGCGCCTCAGGAATGTGGAGGGAACACGATCCGGCCCCGGCGACGAAGGGCCTCCGGTGCCTCCGAGCGTTCTATTTATTATCCCTGTTTTACTGCCCAAGGATCCCGAAAAACAGGGGAAGCATTCATGGAACGGATCCTGGCGATTCCCTAATTCGAAACTCAATGTTAATATTGTGGCTTGATTAATAATTCCACGGGGGGGGAGAGTTGGTGCCGCCTCCCTCGCTCCGTGTCTCTGTTTCTCCCTAAATCCCGGTTTTTATCCTGGCGTTTTCTCTGTTTATATTGACAGAGCAGCATCCCCGGATTTCCCCTCCTGGGAATTCAGCTCCTCAGGGGTCGTGAGCAAAAAATGGGCACGAAAACGGCATTTTCGTGGTTTTCCCATCCAGCGGGAGTGGTTTGGGAAGGGAAATTCCCTTGTGGAATTTCTGCCCTTGCCAGGATCTCCATAAGGACACAAAACCCTCCACAAACTCCCTGATTTTGGCTAAACTGAGCTTCAGGATGTGATGGAAGTGGTGGGCTGGTCACCCCTCATCCCAAAACCTCCCCGGGAATGGGAAATCCCCAGCCTGAAACCTGGGAAACCATGGAAAACCGGGAAAACTCCCTCCTTGCCGTCAGTCCCCGGGGCTGAAATATTCCCGGAATTCCTACATTTTCCTGGAAAACACACCTCTGACCCAATTCTTCCCTTTTTTTTCCTCCCAGGCCGCCTGACCGATCCCAGCTGGGAGCAGCGCCATGATGGACCCAGGTGGGTGGAAATGGATTCTTTTTTGAGAATTCGGGTGCCGAATTCTGGCTCCTTTGGCCCGAAAATCCCAGCCTTGGGTTCCCAAGGGTGCCCCCGTCCCCCTCTGCTCACTCTGGGGCAGATTTTCCCGGATTTTCTCCAGATTTCCGCACCCACATTCTCTCTTTTGGTGTCCTTGGCCTTCCCTGAGGCTCATCCCAGAATATCCACATTTAAATTTAACCGGGCGTTAAATCCCGGAGTTTCTCTTCTGGGAATGCCCCGGACTGACCTCTTTGTCCCTTTTTTTCCTCTTTTCCAGGGGAAAATGCAGCTCTGGGTGAGTGATTTTCCTCTTCCCACCCCTGGAATGTCCCAGGCTGTGTTCAATCAAACTGGATCCAGCCCAGTAATGGAATTATGGGGTGGATTTGGTTGGGAAAGACCTTGGAGATCATCAAATCCAGGAGGAAAAACCCAAACTGATGCTTTTTAAAGACAATTCCGAGGGTGATAACTGAAAAAAGCCCAGGCAAACCACGCAGGGGGGGCCACTGGGGGGTGAATTCCTGGAATTACGGAGTTATTCCTGTTGGGAAAGACTCTGGAAATCATCAAACCCGGCTTTAAACCCCTTTTTGTCTCTCTTCTAGATGGATGGGGCACACAAATCCGTGAGTGGGATTTTTTATTCCCCCCGCTCTGTCCCAGAAAAGCCTCAATTCCAAAGGTTTTGATGGAGTTTTGTTGTTTTTTAAGGGAAATTACCTGAGGAATTTGGTGAGTCCTTCACCCCAACCCAGCAGCAGCCGCTGATGGAGCCAAAACATTTTATAATTTTTATATAAGTTTTATTTATTCTTTTGTTTTCTCCTAAAGAAAGTGACACTGAACTGGGTAAGTGGAGTTTTTTGGGGTTATTTGAGGGGGGTTTTGTTCCAATGAAGGTAAAAATAGTTCCCAGATGTTGGATTTGAGACCAGGAATGAGCGCCCGGAGCAAGAAATTATCCCCAGACATCAAATTTATGTCAAACGTATAAACTGGCACCCCAAAATACCAATTTATACCCAAATCTATCAGTTTCCACTCCAATCTCCAGTTTCTTTCTCTCCTTGTTTTCAGAGGAATGTGACACGGAGAATGGTGAGTTCCAAATTTCTAAATAATGGGAAAATTGTTATTATTATTACTATTATTAGTACTATTATTATTACCGTTATTATTTTATTTATATTATTGTTATTATTTTTTTATTATTATTATGAGCATGCAAATTCTAAATAAGAGAATTCTTGTTGTTAAAAATCTAAATAACAGAAGAGGAGGAGTTCAAAACCCTCCAAACTAATTGGAAAAGTGATAGATAGGATCAATAAATATGGGAAAAATGGAATAAATCCAGCCAGAACAGATTATTCCCTAATTATTTTCTAATACTGGGAATAAAATAATTACCTTGAATGAGGAGAAAGAAATGAAACCAATTTTTCCCTCCCCTTCTCCTTTAGTTTTAGGGTTGAAACCTCAGCAACTGGGGAGTGTTGGGTTTTGTCTCATCAGGTTCCCCCAGCAGGGAAATTCTCAATCCCAAATTTCTCTGTTCCAGGTGAACTCGCAGCCGAAATTGGTGAGTCCCAATCTAGATTTCCCCAGGTCATGTTTTAACAATAATTAACCTTAAAAATACCCAAACCCCGGGAATCTGGGGCTGGGACAAAGCCAGAACTCCTGCTCCATGTGGGGCAGGGAGTTGATCCTGCCCCAAATCCCTCTGATTTGCCCCAAATCCTGACTTTTCACCCCGGAATTCCCTCCTCCAGCCCCCATGGCCCCATTCCTCCCGCAGACAAGGGGCAGTTTGGGGCAGGGGGGGTTGAATTCCCGAGGAATTCCTGGGAAATCCCAGGAATTTATTCTCCTCTTCCCTCCCTGCTCTTCCCAGAGCAGCTGACGGCCGCACTCGGTGAGTCCTCGGATTTTCCTTTTTCCCCATTTTCTCTTTTCCCTCCTTTTTTCTCCTCTTCCCTCTTAATTCCAACCTTTTTCCCCCTTAATTCCACCCTTATTCCCCTCTTTATTCCCCCCTTATTTCCCCGTCTTATCCTTTTTCCCCCCTTTTATCCCTTTTCCCTCCAATTTCCCCATTTTCCCCCCTTTTTCCCCCTTTTTTCCCCCCGATTTCCCTGTTTTTCCCCCTTTTCCCCCTCTTTTCCCCTTTTTTCCCCTTTTACTGATTTCCTTTCCCTTTTCTCTCTCTCCCCTTCCCAGAGGAGCGGGACAGGAGGATCAGTGAGTGCCTTTCCCTTTTCCTTGATAGAATCCCAGCCCCTGGGCCTGGTTTTTCATTAATTTTGGGATCCCTGGGAGGTTTTGGGGTTGAAGAACTTGGGGTTTTGGGGTCCTTTTCCCCATCCAGTGCCAGGGATGGATTCAGACTTGGAAAAGCTCCAAATAATCTGAATTGTTTTGTTTTGTCTTGTTTTGTTTTTTTTGTTTCAGGCAAACTGACTTCGGACCTGGGTAAGGAGTTCGGTGGATTAAACTGAATGATTTGGCCTTAAAATGAAAGATTTGGCTTTTTAAAAGGATCAATTTCTCCCTAAAATGAACAGTTTGGGCCTTCAAATGGAAACCTTTCCCCCCAAGTTTGTGTTTGAAATGGGAATTTCAGCCTTGAAATGAAAACCTAGGCTTTAATCATGCAAACTGTGGCTGTAAAAAATTAAAATTAGACCATTTGGTCCATTTTTAGGTGGTTTTAGGGCTGTTTTTTCCCCTAATAAACCCAATTTTTAGGATTGTAGAGGGAGATTGCATTTTTTTCTGCGGAATAAAAATTCCCTCACGTTGCAGGTTCTGGTTTGGGAGGAGCTGCTTTGGGATTTTATGGTTTTTATTTCGCAGGATTTTGGGTGAATTTTGGTTTGTTTTTTTCTTTCCTGTTTTTCAGGTGACTCCAACGCCAAACTCAGTTAGTCCAACTCCCCCTCCACGAGTGATTTCAATGCCAAATCCTGATTTTAAAGGAAATTTTGGGAAGGGAAACATCCCCGCTCCCGGTCCAGGTGCTCTGGGACTGTCACAAAAATGAAGGAATTATTTCACAATTCTCATTCTCCTGCTTTTTCCCCCCTTCCCTCCTCTCCCTCCCAGAGGAACGCGACCGGAAAATCAGTGAGTGCCATTTCCCTGCTGTTTTTGGGGTGAAACCCCCTGATTTTGGGGCAGATGGATCCTCCTCAATCCCATCACTGGGGGAAAAACAAGAAATAATTCGATTTCCCCCCAAATTTGCGTGTTTGGCACGGGGAAAAACCCCAAACACCCCCAAAAATCCCATTTTTCCTCCGCAGCCAAGCTCGCCGCTGAAAGCCGTGAGTCCTGCTCCTCCTTTTCCACCCCACTGGATGATTTTGGGCTCGAACTCCTCGGTTTTGGGTCAGTTCAGTCGCTTCTCCTGCATTAGTCCCTGTTTTCCCTCCTCCCACAGGGAGACTCACGGCGCTGCTGGGTATGGACAGCTTTATTTAACATTTTTCTGGGAGGGGTTGTGGCTGTTTTATTAAATATTAATGTCTAAAAAATATTATTATTATTATTTGGTATCTAAAAATTATTATTTTTTAGAAATAAAATTAGACATGGAAGACCCGGTAGACTGGGGGCATTAGGAATGGAAAACACAGGGAAATGAAACCCAAGGCAAAATGGGAAATTTGGTTTCTTGGGGATGAAATGATAAAGACGGCAGGAAATTGGGAATTCCTCTTTTTTTTGGGAGGAAAGCCTGGAATGGAAGAAAGGGGAGGGAATTTTCGGAGCTTTTTTGGCTTTGGTTTCATCCTCAGGGAGGGGGGACGTGGAGCACGAGCCCAAAATTCTGATTTTTTGGTGCTTTTCCCTCCCTGTGCCGCAGCCGAGCGCGACTCCGGGCTCCGTAAGTGCTGGAATTCCCCAGAATTCCCCAGAATTTCCCCAATTCCCCAGAATCTCCCCCCCTGCAGCTGCTCAGTCCCAATCCCTCTCCTTTTCCCCCCAAATTTTTTGAGTCTCACCTCTGGCACGGGGAGATTTGCTGGGACTGGGGGGTTCCCCCCAGTGAAAACTCATTAATATTAATAATCAGCTAATGCACAGTGATTTAACATTAATAATAAATTAACATTTCGTAAGAATGTGACTAATGCCGATTCAATCGTTATTATGGTGGTTGTACCAATAATATTTTGACCATATTAATTATTAAAATTCATCATAGCCACACTTAAAATTTAAAGTATTCATTCTTAGTGAATACTTATTGTAAAAATTGATTATGCTAATGGCTAAAATCTATTTATATTGATTTTTATATTTAATTTATATTTTATGCTTCATTTGATATATCCTTTTATTAGAATTTATTCACTTTATTTCTCTGTCTTTAGGGAAGCTCCGAGCAGAGCTTGGTGAGTGATGGGGAAAAGTGGGAAAAGGAGCCAGAACACAAGTTTTTATTTTTAATCTGAATTTTACATTTTAATTTCCTTTTCCCTCAGCCAAGTGCGATGCCACCATCCGTGAGTCTGACTGCCCCTGGCACCAAGGGAGCACTGGGATCCCCTGATTCCAGAGAATTTGGGGGAAAAATGCCCTGATTCCAGAGAATTTGGGGGGGGAAAATCCCCCGGGATTGTGGGGCTGGGGAGGGGCTGAGCCTGAATTTGGGGAAAAAAGGGAAAAGGGAAGAAGAGGAGGAGGAAAAGCCCCTGGGAGGAGCTGGGAACCCTGAGCCCAGGGGGAATTAACGGGATTTGGTGGTTCCAGGGATCTTCACGGTGGAGCTCGGTGAGTCCAGTGCTGCCCCCGCCCCTCGTTAATTAACCGTCCCTTAATTAATCCGAAATAACCCCGAGCCCGGAACCCTTCCCTCTTTCCCTCTTTTCCAGGGGAGCGCCACACGAAAATCGGTGAGTTTGGGGTTTGAGCCCCAAAAAATCCCGGGGTGAAATTCTGGGGAGGGAACCCCCAGTTCCCCCTGGCTGAAGCTGCAGGGAAATGGAAATTTGGGCTCAAAATCCCCTTTTTTCCCCCATTTCTCAGGGGAACTCACGGCCGACGTGGGTGAGTTGATCCCGTCGATCTTCATTTTGGGAAAAATTGGGTAAAAAATTGGCTCTGGGGACTGTTGTAATTGTAATTGCAATTGTAATGGTAATTGTTGTTATTGTTACTGTTATTATCATCCATTTCCCCTGGTTTTGTTTCCAGGGTTCTTCAATATTTTTATGATTTTGACGATGATCATTATTATTATTACTAGTACTATAACTATTACTATTATTACTGGTTTTGTTATTATTATTATTATTATTGTTATCATCCATTTCCCCTGTTTTTGTTTCCAGAGGTCCTCAATATTATTATTATTTTTTATTATTATTATTTTTATTGCTAGTGCTACTACTATTATTATTATTATTACTATTTTTCCTATTATTATTGTTATTGTTATTGTTATCATCCATTTCCCCTGTTCTTGTTTCCAGAGGTCCTCAATATTATTATTATTATTTATATTATTATTTCTATTACTACTACTATTATTGCTATTTTTACTATTATTGTGATGATGATGATCACCCATTTCCCCTGTTTTTGTTTCCTGAGGTCCTCAATATTATTATTATTATTACTGCTATTATTACTGTTATTGCTATAATTGTTTTTATTGCTATTATTGCTATTATTGCTATTATTAGTATTATTATGATGCTCATCACCCATTTCCCCTGTTCTTGTTCCCAGAGGTCTTCAATAAAAAGCTCCGTAAGTGCCTGAGTTTTTCTCTCCCAGGATGAAATTAATATTCACCAACATCAGAGTAATTCCCTGGCAATCCCGTCCTTCCCGAGCCAACTCTGGGAATTCTCTTTCTCCCTCTTCTCTCCCTCCCAGGGGAGCGCGAGGCCGAGCTGGGTGAGGAATTTTCCCTCCTTTTTTGGGGCGTTTTCCTCGGAAATCTGACGGGTTTGAGGGGGAAATTCGGATTTCCCTTTGGTTTGGAGGTGCAGGGGCAAAACCCGGGATGGATACGGGTTAATGCAATGCACCACAAAGATATAAATGTGAAAATCACTGTTAATATTCAGGAATAATTATAAATATCCCTGATTTTGTTTCTCTAGAGGCCCGGGACACCCGGATCTGTGAGTACTCGGGGATTTTTAGGGATGAAGGAAACAGAAGGAAAATTATTCTCCAGATTTTTTTTTTTGCAATTATTTTCCAACGGTTAATTTTAATTCCATTAGAACTTTCGCAATTTTTTTTAGAACTATTTCAATTTTAGGTGTTTTAAAATCGTTATTTACTGTAACCATTTTATTCCTTTAGGGGAAAATGAAGCTGAGATCAGTAAGTCACAGATTTGTATTTACGCTTAAACTTACCCTGATGTTTATATTTATGTTTATGTTTATGTTTATGTTTAAATTTATATTCTGTAACAACAGAACCAATTTCTATTTATAAACCCACAGCAACTAAAACCATTCATACATTGAATGGTATCAAATAAATTTGGTGTTAGCACTTTTCATTAATTTCTCTCTGCTCCCCTCAGGGCACCTGAAGGAGCTGCTGGGTGAGTGCCAATTAATTAAGGTGCAGAGAAATTATAATTAAAAGGGAATCTGGGGAATAAGATCAGCGAATTGTTGGAGGTGGGAGGGAAATCTTGGAGGAAAAATGGAAATAATGGGGAAAATTGTTAATGATAAAAATAAAATTTGTTAATAATGGGAAATGGTGGGTAATAATAATTAATGACATGGTGATAATGTGGCAATAATTTCCATTTTTGTGTGCAGAGGAGAAGGAATCGGCAGCACGTAAGTTTCGGAAAAGGGGAATTCTCCCCCCCAAATGTGTTTGATTTAATTAGTAATTAACACCCCCCCCCTTCTTAGGGGCTCAACCTCCATTTTTGGGCTCCAAACTCATTTTTGGGGCACAACTCCCCTTTTCTAAACACGAAATTTACCCAAATTTGGAGTTTATCCCTCACAAATATCCTGAATTAAAAAATGAAAACAGAGGTTTGGAGTTTGGGGGAAGAACCGGGTGGTTTTTTTATATTTTCCTGGCTAAAATTTCAGGAAATCAGAGTTTTATCCCGTTTTTAACCCCTTTTTTCTTTATTTTCAGGAGAACAGGACTCTGTTGTCAGTAAGTGCTGTTGGATTTCGGGAGGAATCCCTGGGGATTTGGGAATTCACAGCCAGGACGTCACTGCTGCCACTTTGGCTCAGAACCTTGGCCCACAGAAATCCCCAAATTAATTAAATTATGTTTTTAAAAATGGGAATTAAGAGGCGTTAGGTCTCTGCCAGCTCAGGGTATTTTTGCGTCCTTGGGAAGGGAAAACGTGGATTCAAAATAATTTTATTTTCCTCTTTTTAAGGAAAACTGAGGGAGGAGCTCGGTGAGTGGCTTTTGTTCTGTTTTCAAGGGGGATTTTGGGGGATTTTTGGGGTTTTTGGGGTTTTTTTTCATAATTTGATTTGGGAATGTGGGATTGGGGAATCACTGCAGGAGCGAATTCAAAACGAAATCTTTAAAAAAATTATTTTAAATTAAAAATTAACCCGGGGGGGAAAAAAACCTAACAAGGCCAGAGGGAGGATCCTGTATCCCGGAAAAAAAATGGGGACGGGGAAGGAAAATTTGTGTTTCACCTTCTTTTTCTCCTTTTTTTGCAGAGGCACTGAAGGAGGGGGACGTTGGTGCGTGAGGTTCTCCTGGCCCGCCCCGGGGTTTGGGGGATTTGTGGGGATTTGGGGAATTTGTGGGGATTTGGGGGACTTGCTGGGATTTGGGGAATTTATTGGGATTTGCGGAATTTGTGCGGATTTGGGGAATTTGCTGGGGTTCGGAGCGGTTGTGATTGATGTGATTTCTGTTTTCCTAACATGAATTCTTAATAATTTGTGTTGTTTTGGGGGTTTTTTTGGTACCTGTGTGGGTTTAATTTCAGTTTCTAACCGTAGATTTTAAACTTTTTTCAGATGAACTCCCCGAGGAAATGGAAGAAGGAGCTGAAGAGGAGGAAGAGGAGGAAGAGGAAGAAGAGGAAGAAGAGGAAAAGGAAGAGGAAAAAGAGGAAAGAGAGGAAGAGGAAGAAGAGGAAATAGAGGAAAAAGAGGAAGAAATGGAGGAAAAAGAGGAAGAAATGGAGGAAAAAGAGGAAGAAGAGGAAGAAGAGGAAAAGGAACCAGTAGAGCTGGGAGAACCGGGTGAGTAATTCCCTTTTCCAGCACCAAATCCCAGCTTTTTCCCCCCATTTTCCTGCTGAACTTTCCTGCTGCTTCCCCAACAAATGGGTGAAATAAACGACGCCAAAATTCCGTTCTGAAAATGCCCAAATCCCTGGGGGTTTCGGCCAGAAGACGCTTTTTATGTTTTATTTTTCCCCCCCCAGTTTTAAGGGAAAAGTGGAGGAGTTTGGGTGTTTAAGGAGGGAGGGGAGGAGGGAAATTTGGGGAATCATCAGATCCCGGTGGAAATTCCTGGGCTTGTCTCTTTCCAGGCAAAACAATGGAGGAACCTGGTAAGGAATTATTGAATTTTTCTTTTTAGCCCTTTAAAAAANCAAAGTAAAATATTAAAAATTTATTTCGATTTATTTTAAATTATTTTAACTTTGTTTTTTTTCCTTCCCTGTTTCCAGGGGAAGTCGACAAAAACCTTGGTGGGTTCAGTTCCCCGTCCTGGGGTGGAGCTGACGGGAAAATATCCCAAAATAACCCCATTTCCCTTTGCTTTCCCAGAGGAGCTCAGGGCAGCGCTGGGTGAGTCCAGAACCCCAAATCCAGGCCAAATCCTGGGGTGGGAGGATTTAAAGCAGGGAGTTTGATTTAAAATTCAGAATTTGCAGTTAATATTTGGGGTTTTGGATTAAAAATTCTGGGATTTTCATTTAGGATTCAGGATTCCTACTAAAAATTTCGGATTTGGATTTAAAAAAAAAAAAGCTTTTTTGTTTGGAATCTGAGATTTTAATCTAAAATAGAGGTTTTGCTCCCGACTCCAACCCCGAGATTTCCCCCCTGGGACGAGGGGTGCAGCAGAGGGGATTTTTCTGTGGTAATTTGGATTTTCCTGCTTTTCTTCCCCATCCCAGGAGCTCGGGACGCCAGGATCGGTGCGTGTGCCCCCCTCCCCACCCCTGAAATTCCATGAATTCGGGAATTTCGGCTCATCCTGGCCATGAGCCCCGTGAAACTCAGGAGTTTTGGGTTTTTCTCCTCGCAGCGGAGCTGTCGGAGGGGCTCGGTGAGGGAAACTCTGGAAAAGTGGATCACAGCAGACACAGGATAAAATTTTTAATTATAAACAGCCACGTGTTTGTTGTGTGCTAGGAGCTGCAATTTTGTAGTTTATAAATATAGAATAAAAATATTTATAAATATAAA
>WBMY01002512.1:0-34949 GCA_013397315.1 Donacobius atricapilla
ACCAATAATAGAGTTACAAAGAATCTTGCCTGGGGAGGGAGACCTTGGACTGTACATCCCTTCTAGAGATGCCAGATGGGTTTTATCAAAATGCCCTGAGTGGCAAGGTTTAAATACCTTCTGGTAATAGTATGTCAGTTAACAGGGTGGCCAGAAGCATTTCCAGCCATTTCAGCAATGACTGGATCAGTTATTAAAGACTTTTTGTAACAAATAATTCCAAGATATGGGATTGTGGAAGCAATAGACCCAGATAGGGGAACTCATATTATAGGAAAAATCCTTCAAGGAGTTATGACTGCTCTAGGGATACACTAGAACCTTCATACCCTCTGGCACCCCCAGAGTTCAGGCCAGGTTGAGAGAATGAATGGAGAAATAAAGAAACACCTTCTGCAGCTGGTGATAGAAACTAAGATGCCATGGGTATGGCTCTTGCCACTGGCTTTAGCAAGACCCAGGTCTAGACCCAGGGGAGATATTCAATTATTTCCCTTTTTACTGATGTTTGGACTTCCTTACCCTTATAATTCCCAGCCTAGTTGGGGGGGTGGGGGTGTAGAAATAAGTGATGTATATTTAAAACAATATCTCACAATATGTGAGACAGGATACTGTCTCTTGTGAAATCTCTTTGACAGGAAGCTCAGCTGGCACAAGACCCTGCCTTTGGATATGCTGTTCACAACATCCAAACAGGAGACTGGGTCCTAGTTAAGGAGTGGAAAGAAGCACCACTAGTGGTGCGGACCTTTCCAAGTGTTACTGACCACAGAAACAGCTGTCAAGACAGCAGAACACGGGTGGACCCACCACACTCAGGTCAAGGTCTTTGAGGCCCCAGAGATTTGGACATCTCAGCTGGAAGAGAAGGATGGGAAGCCGCAACTGACACTCCGCAGGAGTGGACTGGAGCAGTAGCCAGTGCATCGACATTGGGGGAAGCCTCGTGTGCCTACCACAGACTGCCTGCTGAAATAGTTTTGTGTGGGCATCCCTCCTCTCGGAACTCCAGTCACTGGGGGCCAATCCTTGATGTGTTAAGCTGTTTCTGTGCCTTCACTTGCCACATGTGGTGCAGAAGACAATGTGAAAGTGAAAATTAGGTTAGGAGACTAGATAACACCATTAGAATGTTTGTCTTAATAATCTTACCTTTATATTGTCAGTTAGGTTGGCGCCAAAAGTGGGAAAATAATTTTTTAACCTTTGGAGAAGAAATAGCAAAAACCTTGAACCTTAGCAATTGTTGGGTCTGCAGAGCTCCAGTGAGATCTGAAAACGGATTTTGAAGGCTGTAAAGCAGTGGGCAAAGATAAGTTTTTTGACTCATTATTTTTAAGCTGCCCCCGAAACAATTCCACAAATAGGCCACATGTTGTCCATGACTATCAGTGGAGGTGGCAACACCAGAATGGAACTCGGACCCTTTTTAATAGGTTCTGGTCCGGATCTAACAAAACAGATCTGGGATGTAACTGCAAGTGGAAACGTCATGTGGGAGCATGGAAATGCAAATACTGTGATTCTTATGGGGGGGCAACTATTGTTGGGGGACCACTAGGCCCAGGAAGCAAGCTTTATTTTGACCCATCAGTTGATGATGAAAATTTGGAAAGTCCCTTTGCCAATGGGACCTGGCCTTTAAAAGGTCATTACTGGATTTGTGGCCAATATGCTTACCGCAGGTTACCCCCTAGACTGGTCAGGGATTTGTTATGTGGGGTATATTAGACCATTGTTCTTTCTGCTACCACGAGTTCAGGGAAATCAGTTAGGAATCAAAGTATATGATGATCTAATTAGAGAAAGGCGATCAATTGATACGTCTCTGGTGGCAGGGAGCACCAAAAAGTGGGGTAAGGATGAATGGCCACCTGAATGAATCAGACAACACTATGGACCAGCCACATGGAATCCTAATGAATTAATATCAGCTGCCAGAGAACCTATTTGTAATTTAAATCGGATAATTAGGTTACAAGCTGTCTTTGAAGTAAGAATGAACCAGACAGCTACAGCTCTTGACCTTCTTGTTGACCAATCTACTCAGATGAGAAATGCAATACTCCAACATCGGATGGTATTAGATTATTTATTAGAAGAAGGAGTGTGTGGCAAATTAAATGACTCAAACTGCTGTTTGCAAATAGATGACAATGGAAAAGTGGTGAAACAAATAACAAAAGGAATAAGAAAGTTAGCTCATGTGCCGGTCCAAATATGGACAGGATGGGAATGGGACATGTTTTCCTGGTGGTTTTCCTGGTGGTTACCTGGTGGACTATGGGTTAAACAAATGCTTTTTTTCTCTTATGTGTTGTAGCAACTCTAATCTTTTTACCAGGCGTGATCCCTTGTGCTTAGTACAACTTATTCAACATGTGATCTAAGAGATGCAGGTAGTAGCCATCCCTACTTATCCAGAGATGACTACAAAAGGACAGAAATTGATGCCCCTGCAAATAATTGCAAAACAAAAAAAGACACAGGAACAGAAAATAAAATCAATGCTAACTAAAGTTTGTAAAGACAATTATTAAAAAAAAAAAAGAGGAGGGATTGAGCAGAATGACAAGATTTGTCTTTACAAACAAGCAGTGGGTCTGCTGGTAGATAAAACTAGCACTGAGGGAAAAGAGAAACAATGGGAAGAATTCTACTGGTTGATGAATTGAAAAGAAGATATTTGCCTTTACAAACAAAGTGTAGGTTTGCTGATAAATGAAAGTAGATATTGAAAGATGAAAGAAACAATGGGGAAAACCCATAAATCCCGTAAGAATTAAAAATAAGGGGTGGGAGTTATGCATTAAAAGGGGAATCTTAGATCTTAGGCATTCTGGAAGTCTGTACCTCTCAAGTACCTCAGCCAATGGGGAAAGAGAGAGGGAAATGCAGCCAAGAAATTAGGATAAAAAGGAGGCTGTGTCCTCCGAAAATTTGAGAGACCCCAGGGGAAATGTCCCATGGCCTCTCCCTTTATTCGAATAAAGTAAAAGGACTCCTCAGTCTCCTTTTTGGACATAAGCCTCTGGCATTTGTGGGTTAATTTTTCTAACATATCATTACTAACAAGATAAATCTTTGTGTAGATGCACAAGCCTAGGCACTAAATTTGTTCTTTTACCTTTAGCAGAAATAGTACAAAACCCCCTTTGTGTCATTAGCTTATTCATTTGTCCGAGAAAGTAGATGACTGAGGCAAAGTAAGACTTGAAGAGTACCAAACTCTGATAAAATGAACTTCAGTCAAAATAATCTTACTCAAGAAAAGCCTTCTCACTTTTTGCAACTTATGAATACCTACTGAAAAAATTACTGAAATTTAATAAAAACCATGTGACAACAAAGTATCAGCAAATTCTTCCTGCTACCATCCTTAAAGCTTGTAAGAGTGAGAGAGGGAGATTTTCTCACAAACCACCAACTGACATTCTTACACATCCTGCTGCTGACCTCCTCTCATCCTCTGACAGGATAAAAAACTGAAAACTTGGATCTTATTCAATTCATAAATCCTTGAAAGAGGGAGAAAAAACTCCAAACTTACTGCATACTCTGAGTCCAATTCAGCATTAAACAGTTTGTGTTAAGCATTGCGAAAAAAATAAGCAAAACCCAAAGGTCTATCTAGATTTTAAATGCTATTTTCCAGACAAATTTGATATTTATGTCTCTTTGAAAGTTGTACCTTTTCTGTTTCACTGGCCCACAAATTCTTCATCATCTGTTCTTTGCAATATGTATTCCCAACACGACTTAATATAATTTGTCCTTACATTCCCAACAGATACACCCAAAGTTTACAGTCTCCTTGGGCTCAGTTGAAGATTAAGACTATGATTTATCCAAATGACCTGAAATGAGTTTTCATTATTTATTTTAGGTAAGAGATTCACAAAGCCCATAGACATTTTTTCTTGGATCTTTCACATGGAAATTAGATCCATATCAACTAGAAGGCCTATGTTAAATTAAAACCAGCAAAAAGTCAGGATCTATTAGATAATTGTTCTTTATTCTAGAAAATTTAAATTACAGATGTCATTAGATTTATGTAAGAGATACCGGAAGGACAGTACAAGTTTCTGTACTATACAAGCTTTTGGCATACTCCCCAAATAGTCCTGATTTATATATTGTAAAAGTACAGTGTAAGAATAAACCAAAGCAGAAATATCTCACAAGACTAACAGGAATTGTCTAGCATGAAAGAAACCTAAACCTGGTTCTTTCTACTTGAAGTTATTATCTTTTCTTAAACTGAAGATTGGCATCATTTTTAAAACACTTTAGCTGAAACAGAGAAAGGCACCTCCAGAGGATCAACTCTGAACTTGGAAATATCTTTTCCTCTCTGCCAACTACACAGCAATGCTCTATGAGATGGATTATAAATTCAGTGTTTCAGTCCATATTAGGAGGGAAACATGCAAGAGCTAAGAACCTCCTGTTAATTGCACTGCTCTGGAACAGACCATCAGGTCACCTATACCCTTTTTTAGCAGCCAAAGGCAGAATCTACTTCCTAGAAGACAGACATTGCTATTTGGCCAGCAGAATTTGGGAGAATTCAACCAGACAGAAATTAGATTACATTCATCTGTGTACCTGTGATCAACTACCATATGCTGACAGCCAGGAGGCAGGAAAGGAAGCAAGGCAGCTGAGCAGCAATCCATTTATTTCTTTTAGGACTCTTGGAAGCCACAGAGCCACAAAACTGGGAAAAAATTAACAAAAAAATTCTAAACAAATGGATCATGCTAAGGTAGAAGCAAATCCATCCTTTTCAAAGGACTGGCCACAGTTGGTTTGGTGGGATATTTTTTAGGGTTTTTGGTTTGTTTCTCTTGTTAGGATGACTGTTAGACACATTTCACATCATCCGTTATTCTCAATTTTTACATGAATAATGATTCAATCAACCAGCCAGAAAAAACCTGTGGCAACTTTTCAATAAATTTTGTTTTCAATTAAATATTCATCTGTAAAAAGACAACTAGTTAAACAAAATCTTAGCACAAAACTCCTGTTTGCATTATGCTTAGACTGAACTGAATCTCTGAAATAAAAATCATGATTTGTATTGTGAGCCTCATTGTGAGTTTCCCCTTGTTCAAACATGATGCTATCCCAGCCACCTTGTGGTACACAGACAAGGAAATTTCTGGCAAAATGTTTATGATTTACAGGTGCAAGAACTGTACAAGACTTTGCAATGGAGTAGGAAGGAAGCCGGGCTCATCATCTGACTTGGAGTTTCAGGGTACCTGGCATACCAGAGCTTGTCGAAAATTTCCATTTCTCATCAGCCTATAAACAGAAAAGGACCCTCAGAGAGGTCTTCCCAGGATCCAGTATCCAACATCTTACAGAAACAGCAGAAGGGACTTTTTTTGAGCAGTGCAAAGCATGTGGAAAGAGATGTGCACTGCCTTTGTAGTCAGTGCAAGAACTATACAGAAGCCAGAGAGAAATATCGATACCTAACTCCTAACACAGATGAACAACTAGGGTAGGGAACAGGAGGCACAAAAGGGAGGCTCTCTTAAATCTCTGCTAATCTGTAGCTACTCTCAGAAGATGGCAATTTCTAGCAAGCCTTTGGGGCCTTTCCAAATTGTTGGGGCTTAGCAAACTGTTAGCAAACAGTTTAAGAGTTTAGGCCACATTACCTGTAACATAAACTTCACAGGTGAACTGAAAGCCAGTGGCCCCTTCTAGATTTAACCTCAATTGATTAACATGCATTAAAGGCAAAACCTCCCATTTTTTCCAAGGCCCTGTATCCAGTACAAGATGTCAACCTGGGAGAAGGAAATTAAATACAATTTCAAAATGGGCTGGACATGACAGTTGAGGACCAAGCACAAGAAGTGGATATTAGCAGCAGACGTGGGGTTAGGTATGTGCAAGTCATAGGAATCTCTTGGAAGAAAGATAGAAAAACAGAAGGAAAACTGGCTGTTGCTTCCAACAAAGCATAATGTACTATCTCCCTGTTGTATTGCTGTATATAAGAAGCCAAGGGCTATTCCTGTATTTAATGACTGACGTTTTATAAAATAAATGGGTGAGCAAAGGTGTATCTTCAGCTTATTACTTATACTAGCAACACTAAATTTCCACTAATGCAAAAGAATTCATTATGGTATTAAAACTTCCAGGCTCTTCCAATAAGTTTGGGTTTCCCCTCTTAAGCTAAACCATCACCAGTTGTGGAGGAGGGCCTTGAAGTCACAAGAACTAAGCTGATACAAAGCAAGTATGAAGGTGGAATCCAGACGTGAGTGCTTGTGATAAAACCAAAGCCACATCTAACCTCAGAAAAAGTGTGTGGGAAAGTTCAGGGAAAACATCATGAGACACAAGATATTTGGAACAGATATTTTACTTGCAGGAAACATGCTCAAGGTCTGAACACAGGCCAGTAATTTCAAAAAATTTTTAGCATTGTTCAGCTCTGTAATGGATGCCTTTCTCATCATTCCTGGGCTATACTGACTCCAAAGGACTAAGAGTTTGGCCGTGGTCTGGCAATTGCTGGCAGAGAGTTTTTACATATTTTCCCCTGTATGTTTTTCTAAACTCTTTTATTTATGTATGAATAACTAAGAAGTGGTTCCAGTTTTCAAACTCGAAGAATAAATAACAGATGTGTTTGTCTGTCTTTGTTGCTAACCATAGCACATTCATCCTAATATTAAGGAAAAAATGTATGTAAGTATTTTGATTCAAAGATACTGATTCACCCTTTATTAAGTGAACAAAGAATTGATCAGCAAGATTAACCTAACATGTCACGCTGAGAAAAAAGGGGTACTGACAAGAAATTCCAGACAAGGTCAGACTTTCAACAGTAGACAAATAAGTTATATAAATATGTTATCTGACTATTGCACCATATGCCAAGAATGTTTATTATTCACAGATAATGAAATATGTTTGAATCAGAGCAGTCTTGTTGATTCTGGTAATAAATTTAAGAGCAACTGAAACAGCGGAAAATAATTCTAAAAATTAACCTATTATACACAACTCTTGAAAGATTTCAACTAAAAATTGATGGCAATGAAAACCAGTAGTCCACAGATCCAATAAGTAGCCTTACAAGGCCATGAGAAGAGGCAAGTGGAAACGAAGTGGAGATGCTAAAGCATTAAATCAGCTTAGAGGAGGAGTACACCCTAGGTGTGGCTTCTGCTCTTCTAGACAACTGGAGAATGCATCAGATGCATGTTTGGCATAAATCATGCAAATCTGATTGCAATGCCTTTAGATGTTTTTCTGATGCACTTAATAAATATACAGCTTTGATAATATACAGGTCTGATAAGCATGATTCTTGCAACATTGGCCTGCAACCATACATTGCACATACTTGGCAGCAATCCCCAGAAGTACTGCTCTCAAGAACTAGTGTTTCATACCCAGTTTTGTGACAAAAGCAAAAATCTTCTCATATAAAGTTCTTGACTTACAAGACAGTGGACTCTTTCCTAGACAGAACTGAACATGCCACATGTACACACTAAGAAGAAACACTGATCACTTGGTATGATTTAACTGTGAGGCCCACAGAAGGTTCAGGCCTAGGAATGAATTACCTCCACCTTACACAACAATCAGCTTACCGCTAACATTCATGTGTTCCTTATATATTGGCCTCTAGCAGATGAAACCCAAGAAAGGGTTACTGAGAAATATGTTTCCTCACCCTATGATGAACTGTGAAATGTTTAACCAACATAAGAACAAATAATTCTTGGCAAATGTCTATTTAAAAAACCCCTGAGATCACTTGGCATTTGATGTTCCTTCAGCTAGATTCTATCTGTCTATAGTACATCCTCTTCTGCAGCCTTACCTATGATGTATTAAACAAAAATAAGCCCATGTTTATTCTTTACCAACGTTGGACTTTCCCTGTGGGCTGTGTTTATGTTAGGTTGAGGAGCTCTGAAGACTGTGCAGTAAGTACATTCCCTGTAGGGCTCAAACAACTCCTGTGGGATGTTTCACTAAACCAGACGTTTGAAAATATCAGAAAAGTGTCTAAGATCTAAACTCTCCTTAGAGGCAGTGGAGAGAAGGTAGGACTTTCAAGAGGATGATTTTCCTTATCTACTGTAGACAACTGAAGATTAAATGCGTCATTCTCATTCAATTCTCATTCTCCTTTCCCTCTTGGGAGGTGGAGGAGATATATTAAGTTAAACAGAAGATGTCCTTTGTTTCCAAGACATCCTCAGAAATTTCCTCCAAGAATTGGTTTATTGATACTTTGATACCATCTGGTACCTTGCAGAAGACTGGAATGATGTATTTTCAAAGCCAGGAGAGAAATCCAATACAAGATGCTTATTTTCACTCTGATACATGAAAAGGGAGGAAAACTCTTCTGTCACCAGATATGCACAGATACCTTTGTTTTAAATGCTTCTTATTTTTTGCTTCTGTCATTTACACCACAAATCTTGTACATTAGTTATAGAAGGGAAAGGCTAGTCTAAGAGTCAGGATTTAAAACCAGACTGTGTGTTAAAGGAATTTACCAAGCAGTTATTTCCAGAATTTCCCTCTTCATTGTTTTTGGCAGAAAAAGCTTTACCAATGGAAAAATGGCAAATTCTTACACTCACTCCCTCAAAAAGAAGAAAAAAAATTGTAACTTTCTTTTTATTCAGTATCCTTCAATAGGAGGAGCTTCCTTTTCTGGCTAGAAAGCTTACAAAAAATCAACTATATATATTTTTTTCCACACCTCAGCAAAACTCCTGATTATTACATGATTACTCTTGGTAATCTCCCAAATTTCCTGCTTCCTTCATCATTCTTATAACAGATTATTTATATATCCATTATATTTCACGTCTTTCTTTATCTGATATTTCCTTTTATCAAAAGGTAAATCAGCCATCTTTTTCAAAATTAGAATGCACATATTCAGCCAAAAAAATAGGAGCTGTGGGCCATTCACAAAGTAGCAACACTTTCAGCTGACCCAAAATATTAATCAAACTGCCACTCATTTGAAAGGCCATGATTTTTTGGGGGACAGTGTTGTAAAATTTCAATATCTAAGTAATATGACAAATTTCACTTTAGTTTAGAAGCTGATGATGAGTATGCCACAATTGGAAAAGAATATCATGTTGCTGTGGCCTGGTTTAATATATGGATCACAATGTTTCAATGGCCTTGATTTTTATATTATTAGACTTCCTTGAAAGACAATTAATTTTTTACATTCAAAATGCCTTTTCCAAGAACATCCTCTTTAGAATTTTCAAAAAAATCCACTGTTTATACAGATCTCATAGCACTTTCATATCTAGAAGATTGGGTCAAAACAACTGGAAAATGTAAAAAATTTTGTTCAAATCTCATTTCACCTAAAGATCTCAACTAGGAAGCCACAGAAACCCTTCTTTCATGTTAAGAAGTTTTGCTCCATCTTCAAGGATGCACTCAGCAATGCATGAAAAGATTATCCTGGAACACTGGAAATGCTGTGAGCTCTGACCAAGGCACAGCTTTTGTATTATGATGCAGATGGCAAAAATACTGGGGTTTTTAGATTTATTTTAAGATCTTAACCCAGGTAAAATCCTAATTTTATGGCTGGGCAGCTTTTCCTGAATAACAATGAAAACTTAAAAGACAGCAAAGTTGCTCTTTTCATAAAAGAGTTTCAGTTCAGCATGCTGACATTAGCAACTCTTTCTGAGCTGCTCAGTGGTCCTGCTCCCTGCTCCTGTCTAAAGGCAACTTTGCCATGCTGGAACACAGTGTATGCTTCTGCCTCTCCTCACAGCCATGCTGGATGTGGCAGATGCACTAGTTTCTCCTGTAAGGGAGAGGTCTTCTAGGCAAAGCCAGATTCAGTTGGTATCACTGAGGTGCTCTACACTGGGGGTGGGGCAGGGAACACCTCCAACTGCCTAAGCAAAAATGTTTTGGAACAGTCATTTAAAAAGCAATTTCAGTGAAAGAGGCAGAAAGGTCAGATAGTACCTGTACAATTTTATGTACACATTTCTGCACAGTACATTCCCTGGAATGAGTAATCTCCTCCAGTAATCTAGCTATGCCTTTAAATACGATGCCAAAATATGTGTATGCCAGCGTATGTCTAAGTCAATGAAATGAAGCAACTACACACAGGATGACTAACACAGAGGGCTAAAATAAATCTTGCTGTAAGTGCAAGATGTTCCTGTACAATCTTTCTGTCAAATGTGGCAACCAGCAGCAGCATGAATTGCTGCTGGAAAAAAAAAAATGCTGTATCAAATTCCATCAGCAAATATTTCTGTCTTCACAAGCTCAGACTGCTTGTGAAGGGTCAGACAAGACCTGAAATGTCAAATGACATAAATGAATAAACAAACCATCTACCAACAAACAAGAGGTTTTCTAAATAATTATACCAATATACAGGCTTGCCTCTCTATGTGGAGCATGTAGCTGTGAGCTTAACAATCTCAACATATGCCTCAAGGAATACTCAAGCCCAACCACATTCTAGAGAATTTTGACAGTCCTTTTTAGCTTAGTTTTAGGTTTTAAACACCAGCACTGCAGCAGACAAAGCATCTTATTCCTATGCTGGAAAAAAAAAACCTACAGATAATGAACAGAAATTACACTTAAGGTTTTAAAATTGACAATATTTTACATTCTATAAGTGAAGAAAAACATAAATTAGTTTGGGATCTTTCATGGCAATGAGACAGCAAGCTTTAACTCTTCTCCCTAATTTCTTTCTGCTCCTTACAGATATTACTGTGCAAATACAGGAAGAAAAATTACATGACTTCTATACAAACTGGTCTTAAAAACGTAACCTGTCATCAGCCAGCACTTGTAGCTCTGCTACTGACTCTATTTTACTTTTTCTCTTTCAACATTCACAGCAAGAGATCAAGGTTTATTTTATACAGCTTTCCCTAAGGAACATGACAAGCATTTCTAGAGTCCCATGTTCAGGCAGCCTCCAACTTAAAAGGCAACCTGTAAAAGGAATTATCTTCAATTCTTCTATTAATTCATTCAGCTTTTCTTTACTTTTTAAAATCTTACTGATATCCAGCTATCATAAAGGCCCAATTCAGGTTTCACCTGTGTAGAATGAAGTGTGACGTGAATATGCCAAACATAATAGGACAACTGGAGGACTTCTCTGTCTTTTCAAGAGAAGGACTTTTCATTTTGCTCCCTAAACAGGAAGTGATGGGAAGGGTTGGACCAGGAACTAGTGGCCTGGGTTAACTGGCTCATTTAAGGTTGATGGGGACAGGAGTCACAAGACTGAAGTTTAACCGATTTTTCACTCTAAATAATTCTCAAGATCTAAGTTTAGATGCCTAGGGAAAATCAGGGAAACTAGATGGTTTCTGTATTATGAGTGGAGACAGGTAAGTGCTTCTTCAGAGCTGCTCCTATGCCTCTCTCTCCATTAACTGCTAGAGTAAGAGATCATCGTGATTTAAATATATTCTATTAATAGCAATTACTAAAACAGTAATTACTGACTTAGATATCAAGAGTTACATGCAAGGAGGGAGCTTGTCATCAAAAAACTGAGAACACTATTTCTTTCCCTCTTTCTTCCAAATTCCTTTTTATATCATTACCTAGATTGTGAACTCTTTCTGAAGAGACTGTCTTGCAACATATGCATCTTACTTTCCAGCAAGATTCTTATCTCAGTGATGGTGATAATACGTAATATTCTTGGTATTGATTCACCCAAACAGGCTATGCTTGGTACCTCCAGAGGAGGGAAGAGGATCTTCCAGTTCAAATAGACAAATTTGGTTTCCAACTGTTAATTCCTCATAATTGTATTTACCTTCAATGAAAATAAAATAAATCAGAAGGCAACAATCTGATCCAGTTCCATAAAGCCAGCACCGGAACAATCCTGGACACATTGTTAATTTATGAACACCTTCAGGAAATACCCTGGTTAATTTAGTAGGAATCATTGTGAAAATCTTGGCAATCCTAGAAAGCAACTCCTTAGCTGGCAAGTCTGGTAGTGCTTCCTTCGCCCTTGTGTATCCCTAGTTGGATACACAAAGGAAATTACTGATCTTTCAGTTCAAAACCAAGAACACAGACAAATATAATGAGCACTGTTTTTCTTCCTGGAAGAATAGATAATCAATGGCTTGACAAGTGGATAATATGCTCTTGTGTTAAGACTAAGTTCTCTGCTTGTATGAAGTTCTTTTATGTCACCATCTATACTACTCTATCACAACACTTTTATTAACAAGCTGAGGTGTTTAATTTATTATGTTTTTAACCTGGCTGGTTTTTAACCTTTGCAAGAACGCAAATACAAAAATACATAAAAACAAACAGCTACTAATTTGACTTAAGTGTTTCCAAAATATCATTTACCACTGCAGAATCTGAGTAATGCCAAATGTGATATTTCCTAGCTAAAATTACTTCAAAATTTCTAGTATCTTCTATTCATTAAAATTTTTTTCAATTGGTTTGGGGTTTTTTTTTCCTAGTTTTCTTACAAGTATCCATTTTTTGTTTCCTTCTGGTTTTTATTATTAATTCATTCCCTTTATATACTGGGGGCTTAGTTGGGGGAAGTGTTGCAGGAACTGCAGTACTGGTCCCAACAGACCTTTCATTTGTCTGAACATCTCGAAGGCAGAACTCCAAATATCAAAATATCTACATGATCTGAATTTGTCTTGAACAAAATGTTAAAACAGTTTCTGCTATAAAGCCAAAAACTCAGAATGGCAGGAACAGAGGAAGCATGAGGGTTGCAGAGGAAGCATAAGACCAGCAGATAATACTTCCTATTAACACCTCCCAGAGATACAGACTGCTCCAGTGAGCCATATGTGCCTGTCTTCCTGCTATTAATTTTTGTGCCTGAAAGACTAGCTCACTCAATCAACACAATATGAGGGAATTTGCTCCTGAAACTATCTTGTGTGGTTTATGTGTATTTGAGACAAATTCTAGTGCTTTAACTATGGATTTTTACTCATAAATTACACTGCCTTACTGTGTATCCGAGAAGTGGCAATAGAATTACTAGCTGTAAGATAAAAACCATTATGCCATCAAATCCCAAGTGCTCTATTGTAGAGGCCCTTGAGCCCATTACAGGAACTTCTAGGGCAGTGTCCTGGAGGAATCTACCACAGGCTTCAAGAATGCCTCTGCTTAGGGTGAGAAAAAAGCCTTCCCCCATGGTGCTCTGAAGCACTATGTTAATCTACCTCAGTTTTGCTTTTCCCATTGGCCCATTGGCCTTGCCCTCCTCTGTTGTCCAGATATGTCCAGGTTCTGAAGGGTTCTACTTCCCTGTTTCCCCATTGGTTTGTATCACTGATTGTCTGCCCTCATATTCCCTATTGGTTGTTGTCCTTTGCCCTGCCCTTGCCCTGCCCTTGCGCTCTCTGTTCACTGGCCCCTGATGCTCTGCTCCATCCCCACTGCCCTTGTACTTAACCCTGAACCCTGCATTACCCTTGTCTTTTGTCCCTGGACCCCTTCAGTGTGTGGCTGCAATAAATCCCACTGGAACGCTATACAGGAGACCCTTCCTGCCTTTCTTTTGCTGACTTATCTGTGATGTGTGGGACTGTGGATTAAGTGACTGTTTGTGTGTCTGCCTGAGCAGCTTCCTGAGAAAACACTTTTGGGGAGGTAGTGGCAACCACCACCCATCCACACTGCTACAAATTGGCACCCAAACATGGGGCCTTCCATGGCCTCCTTGAAAGCATCTCCAGTGGCCGCTGCCACTGGACAAAAGCCGCATTCAGGTGTTCCAATTCCCCGAGGGAAAACGTCAGTTTTCTGGGGAAATTCAGGGGCCAATCAGCAACCCTCTGGAGCTTTGAGGACATTGAGGATTGGTTGCATCAGCAAAACCCCCACGAGATTTTTCTGTTGACCCACTGGAGTGGTGTGTTGCGGTGAAGGTCACATTTTTATTTTATTTTTGAGTTTTAATCTTGCGGGAAGGAGAAAGTGCGAGATGGGTGCAAAACCCACCATCTTGCAGTGGGAAATTTATCTCCAAGTTTATGATACCTTTGCTAAAACTGATGTTAGGTTTTCTAAGGGAGATTTAAAGGCTTTTGTTCATTGGATTTTTAAATATTTTATGGATATTATGTGGGAATCAGTTTTGTTGGTTGAGTTTTGGGACAAAGTTGGGAAAAAGTTATACTGTCTACAAAGTGAAGGGGATTTTCGAGTTGGAAAGTTTTATCCGATTTTTTGTTCTATTTATGAAGTGATTGAGGGTTAGGGAAGAGCTTGGGGAATTTTTAAAGTTCAGTACCCCAGTTATCATGTTCCTCTCCATGTCTTCCTGTTCCCTTGTCCCTTCAGGAGAGGTCTGGAGATGGAAACCTCCAAAGGGCGCAGGAGTGCAACCTGCCTTCTGCCATTTCTTGTCCTCTTCTGTCCCTTTCTCAGGTTGTCACTGATCACACCAGCCCAAGTTCTAATCTGACCCTCTTTCCTATGCACTGTTATCAGTTCCCTCATTGAGTTCTATGGCTCAAAATGGTGCTGGCCTCGTGAGGGGATCTGCCATTTTGAGTGACTTGGCACCAAATTTTCCCGCTGTCACAACACTTGCCTGCTACCTGCAAAGAGGTCTCACAACAGCAGTTTAACATTTCTACAAAAACAAATGTCAAAGTACAATTCAGTCAAATAATGTGCAGAGAAATGCAACCTGTTGTTGGGGGAAAGCAATACAAACCCTGCTAGCATTTATTACCACAGTGTTCAAGACCACACCACCCAGCTAAGACCTCCTTTATAGGATGACTGACTTTGGAGGAGATATTGACATTTGGGAAGATAAAATCCATTAAGAAGATTCCCACCTCTCTGCTGTGAACACACCCCCTCCTACAGCACACCGAGATCAGAACAAACAAGGAAATGGGTCACGATATTTTGGCAGGCAATGTGTCAAAGGAAAGGTTATCTTCTGCATATAAAGCTGGACTAAATAGACATTAAAAGGCAGTGCCACAGAAAATGATATGTATACTGGGGAACTAATTAAGTCTGGTTGGTGAGTTGACTCCATCCATACACTACTATTGCTTCATACAACATCCCTATATGTTTCTCAGTCATTCCGTCTTTAGTGCCCATCTGTAAAGCCACATCTGTATTTATTTCATACCTGCCAACAGGAAAAATCTTGGAAACCTGTGTAGAAAGATCTTTCATATCTATGTTTACACATATTCAGTGACGCTGTTACCTACATAATAGGTAGTACTTTTCAGCTGAAAGTCTAGAAAAGTAACCAACAACATGAAAGGATAATACTTCCTTTGAATTATCCCAAAGAGCTGGTTTCATTTCACAAAGGCAGATTACTCTGAATGTCAGCAATAAATTTACCTCAGTAGTAAGGTTTCTGTCCTTTGGCCACCACAGTGTAAAATGATTGTATTTTAGTGGTCTAACAAAGGCTTTGAAATAAATAAATAAATAAATAAATAAATAAATAAATATTAGAAATTAAATCTAAGAATTTGTCTACCACTGTTTATGTTGAATTTCTTTGACAAAAAATAATCTTTTGAAAAGCATTGTGTTGACAGAATAACTTTCTTTATTATTTATATTTGTAAAAAATACACTTAAAAAGAGCAAATTATAACATGGACTATAGCAAAATAGACATAGATAATGTATTCACATCTAGCTGATAATCACAGAAAAAAAATGCCAGGGAATCTGAGTCAGCTTGATAAAGCATCCTACTGATATTACACCCTTTAAGCCTCCAGTCAGGGAGAACTGATTAAGAGACAATCCTCTTTGCAGGTGTGACTTGTGGAAGTGTTCTCTGTATTTCCTTCAGCATCAGCCTGACCTAGTTTTACACAGCATTATAGGAAACTAGGAACATACAACTAGCTGTCTTTGCCCTAGGTAAGGGAAAACAGCCAACAGCTGGAGGGGTTCAGCTACTTACCATCTGGCTGCAGATGCAAATAACATTTGATTGTCTTAAAAAGCAACCAATTCACTGAGTTTTGGTGGACTTCTTTTGTTTCAGTCATCAGTAGCTCTCAGTGCCTCTCTGGGCTCAGAGCACATCATAACATACTCACCATCATCTGCTGAATATGAAATATTTCAGGTCCAGTGGCAGAGAGGCGGTTTGGAATTGAAATATCAAGAAAAGCTCCAGGAAGAGTACTTGGTCCAGCATTATAAACCTGCAAGAGAAAAAAATGAATACAAATAAAATTACATACTTGACTTCTCGTAAGTGGGAAACTACTGTAGATTCAGAGCTGGGAGTACAGGTAAATTTGAAGAAATACAAGTACTTTGCAGGTTTTTCAATGTCTTCAGACAAGGACTTCTTTTTCAAGTGTGAGAATGAAGCCAAAGGATTAGCTTACCTAACAGTCTTAAGGCACAACTCGCATATCAAAGGAGGAGCAGTTTTGCAGGATAATTGCCAGTAATCAATACAAACAGCATAAGACTTCTGTTTTACATACAGAGATACTGCTCATATATTGAGTGTTTTGGTAATAAAATCTTGAAGGTTATAAGAAATTACTGCCTCAGTTAACGTTGTCATTTCTGTTGGGTAACCACTGCATGATATTCTGCACATGTTTTCCTTACAGAGCAGAAGCCAAATAATTATGGTGATGGCTGGACTGTGGGTTTCCTGAGTGAGTTGCCATGTGAACAACTTCCATTTAAGTTCTGGCATTTTCAATTAAATTACACTTTTAGTGGAAAATATTAGCTTTCTATCATCCCCTAGCCCCCAAAATTGTAACAAAAACACAAAGAATTTCCAGTCCACCACTGGAATGTATCCAGTGAAAATTCCAAAATTTATGATGTTTTGCTGAAGAGAAATAATCCATGAAAAAAAAAATCAATTAAATTAAGTTTTCACTTGTATTTACATTTTTTTACTAGGAAAAATATTTTCTGGTTCTCTCTAGCAACACAAAAATAAATGCATTAAAAAATATTAAAGTAAAAACACGAAGCCCATTACAATATTGATCCACATTGAGATACTGCTATGAAAAGAAGTAACAGGCAGTTGTTAATTGTGTAACATACAAATATTAGAACCAATAGGTTTTCATTCTTCAAACACTATTTATATTTGAAGAAATGCCTGATTGATAAACAGAACTAGTTTGCAATGCCAAATCCTCACAAAAACCCTAAGGCTCCAGGCAGGGAGAGAAATCCCATTAGAATGGAGTATAATAAATGCTGCATGAAATATAATGTTTAACGTTAGACTTCTTTTTTATTATCTCACTAAGATCAGATATAAGTTATTGCAGAAAAGGCATTTTCTGTTTCCTTGCTCATGTTGGATCTAGTAGAGATTTTCACATATAAAAACTACTATAAAGGCCCATATTTTTGTAACATATCTCTTTCTCTTGTTTAAGGAACTATTATTTTTCTCCATCTGAAGAAGTTAAATATGTGGCAGGAAATAATTAGGCAAAGAGTGATATAAACAATGCTTCGCCTATTATGATACAACCTTTTCTCCCTGATACACACTTATAAGGTTTACCCCATTACTAGAGAGCAGATGTGTGACTTGTTATGGTATAATTTTCTTCTTCCATATGAAAAGAAAAAATTAATATTGCAGCTGCTAAGTGTGTGCATGAGAGACAAGAGCATTTGGTAGGACAAAAGGTGGCACTGCCAATACACAGATTCTCTCCCTCTTCCCTGTTATCACTTTGCTTTCCTGGAAATATTTATCTAGTTAAAGCATCAGTGCATCGTTCTTCATCTGGATTAACCAACCACTGAGTATGACGGGGAGGTAGGGAAGAAGACCTATAAACCGCTAAGAAGGAAACCAGAATTACAAGAATTGACAGCCTGGTTCACAAAAGCTTTTATGTCCTGAAATCCTGCTTTCCATCCTTCAGTAAATAGCTAAGGGCACTGTATGATAGTGGGGGTGTAATTGCTCTGGATTGCAATCTGTCCATGGAGGTAGACATGTTATTTGTTATGAACAGAGTTTTCAGACTAGGAAAACAGAAAGAAAAAAGAAAAAACACTATTTTTCACAATAAATGAACCTACCACTGCATGACTTATCATTCCCTAGTCCCATCTAGTGGTCAAAAAGGATTTGTAGGACTCAGATGTAATAGATGCAGTTACAGCAATGAAACACAATGCCAGCTAACTTTGGCCACAAGAGTTTTTTATAATAAACCATCCATATATTTTGCCATATCAGGAACCCATCTAACTGCCATGTGAAGTGTAACATATAAGTAACACTTGAATAATGCTGAGATGCTCTGAGATGCTATGAGATGCTATGAGGTATTTACTGAAAACTTCTGACACCTTTTTAGTGTCCTCATCTCTTCCCTAGACTGTGCTCTTACCAGTAGTGCTACAAAGATTTTCATACTGGGGCACTTAGCAAGCCTGAATCCCTTGCACAGATATGTGTTTGTTCTCTTGGATAAAGTCTGCCCACTCCTTTGCTAAATGACCATGCCCTTAAAAAGAATTACTTCTCCATTTTTAACTTGTGACTTCATTCAAGATGTGGCACTTGAGTAACTAGGGCTCTTTACTCAACATGTGAAAAAAGGGGAAAGAGAAACAAACGGTAGGAGCTTTTTTTATCCTGTGGAAGTGAGATGCCATGTTTGCAATTTTTGTCATAATATATTCAGACATATGCCATCTCTGCACACTGTAAATATGGTATCCAATCAAGAATGCATTGTACAGCATTGTAGCAGGATGCTCTGCCTGAGTGGGGGTAAAACAGCTCAAACTAAACCCTATTTGGGAAAGTTACTTGTGATGGATGGAGCAAGGTGGTCATGCTGCCTTCGGTGTTAAAAGACTGCTCAGGATGACTAATCAATCCCAAAGTTACACGTTCAGACAGCATTTCCTGACAAAAACTGGTACCACTGAGGATGTGAAAGGCTAAGTTCCTGATAAAGGAATCAATAAGTAACACTACTCATAACTTGTCTAAAGCTGCTGAGCTGGCACAGCTAGCCTAGAAACACATGAGTGACAGATGATCACTTTATACTATAAAAGCTCAGTCCCACTTTTTAGCAGCATGGACTTCTAACACACCCTTCCAGGAGAGAGTCTGGAGAGTCTTCCCTTGAATGGAGATGTCCATCAAGGTTTCTCCTTGAGGCTGAGCAAAAGAGATTTGCCCACAGTTGTTTGTATGAGTGAGTACACCTATATAACCTTTAGACAAAAACTCTTGACCTAGTCGGGGCTAGGATTGGATCCAGTTGCACCTAGACTCCTCTCTGAGAAGAAGTTTAGAAAGCAAGGGAGTCCTTTCTGAATCTCATAACTCAACAAGAGGGTCTTGTTTATAAACCTTGTCTGAAACTTCTATTCTGCCCATGACTGTGATGCAAAATCATGTACAAAAGCCCATATCACAATCAGAATAAAACAGATACAAAAAAGAATGTGCTGTCCAGCAGGAAAGCAGTCAAAATAAGGATGAGTTTTACCTGCAGTGTGAAGTTGAGAGACTGGAAAAGGCATTCATGGTTTTCCAGCTGAACAAAGTTGGATGCTTCCACAGAATCACCGTAGAAAAATGAACTAGGGAAGACTTCTCTGTAGGACCAAGATACAGATTTAGTAAGCTAAATTTGTGACCAAAATGAAATATATTTCTGTCTAGCTGAATTGCACCCCTTGCTTTCTAGTCATGTGAAATTCTAGGGGACCATTTTGCATTAATCTATTTTTTGTGATTTGATTTCCTCTTGGCAACATTAGACTACACAAGCAGCATCTCAACTGACCTAGGTTATCATCCCACCAATGAAGCAGACTTCTTTTGATTACTTATCCCTTTTCTCCTTTCCTATCAGAAATCCTCCTCTCTGGGGTCCTCTGCCATGGATGATTTGCGCAAGTCCTCTAGCCTAGATTAACACAGGAAATCATTGCACTACCAAGTTAATCTGAAGAAACAATATCTAAGAATAATACTTTAAACTACATATTCACTAAAGTAACATTTCAATTTTATTTAACATTTACATAGCATTTCAGGAATAAACACTTGGTAATTATCTAAGTTTTACTACCTTTATCATTAGCAGATGATTAAAGGAAAGATTAGAGGGGTATAACCTGCTTTCAACTAGAGTGGAGCAGGTCCAAGTTTCCTCAACCACTCCTATCTTTTAATCACACAGCAAAATGCAGTAGGATTTTTTCAGAAATTACTTGGAAGCAAAACACAGTACCTGAAAATCCTGCAGAAGAGGACTAGGAGTGCTTTAAGCATCCCTTATGTCTCCTAATCTCAGTCTTCTCCACTGTCAGGAAAGTGTCCTGGTGTAATTTCAGACAAACCTTAGTCCTTCCTACTGCCTAAAACTCTGCTTCCTTCCCAGGTTGTCCTTTGGAATCAGAGCACTTTGAGACAAGATTTTAAGCCTGTTTACATACATTTCCTTTTTTCCTGCCTGCATCCTGTGCCAGCGATTGCTAGGGAAAACAGTGAAAGACAGATTTTCTCCTCCCATTTACAGTGTCATACCAGAAGGCTTCTCCTAAATATGGTACAAGCCATTCCGGGCTATTTGTAGCCAGGAATGAAGTTTGCTTCTCTAGATTCAAATGTAGGATAATTAAGCAAATAAAACAAGCTTAAAAAAGATACTGTCCAAAAAAAAGAGTATTACTAATAAAACTGTGCCTGGGAACCTCCAATAAACTCAACTTTTCTCTGGCTGTTGGGTTTTTCTGTGAACTTCAATTAACTAAGCCGTGTCTATGGGAAAGAAAAATATAATCCACACAGATACTTGGGTGGGGCTTATAAATTCAGAGACCTTGTGCTTTAAAAAAAGCACATTCTGAAGAGAAAGAAGAGAAACCAATTTTTATTATGTTTTGGCATACAGTATTCTGTAGGTAACAAATAGTGACCTAAAGACACAGATGAAAGCACTCATATCTGTAAAGCTGAATAAAAATCCATCTGTATCAAAGCATGAATAAACAATTTCTAAAGGATTTGTAACAATGAAAGCATTCAAAAACTTCCAGAGCATGCTGCTGAGACTGTACTCTCCAGAGAGATTTTTGTCCTTGCTAGTCATCTTGTGAGGTTTGACAGTGCACTTCCTTTCTCTGAGCAGGCTCAAACATACCTTTTACACATTCTGACTGCTGCGGCAGTAATTAGGGATTTTATTTCTATCCAACAAGATGAGCTTCATACGGGAAAACCCAGCCTAGGCCTTGAATCTGAGTTTGTTCAGCTTTTCAATCAAATCACATGTCAGTGCAGGTTAATTTTTTTTCTACACATGTAGCAAGCATGGTGGTCAAGGGAATATTTGACTTCTGATGCTAACCTGCACTGGTCATTTAGACAATACCTGTAGTCTGAAGGTTGCCATAGATGGTGGCTAAAACAAACACTGACCCTCTGGGCACACTATGAATTTTTGCATTCCCAGTTTAGGAATTAATGCCAGATTTCTCAGTCTACATGAATAATACTTCATCTTCAGTGACCAGGTCCTCCAATTTTGACTCAAAGCACTGTTTATGCTAAAGAATGGCTGACTGTTGAGACTGACCACAAATCATTCATTCTAGGCTTAAGATTGTGATACCAAGTGGAAAGGAAGAGCCTCAAGTACAAAGGCAGAAACTTGTACACATGCAGCCTTAGGGAGAGGACACAATGTCTACACGTTAACAAGTATTTCTGTCAAAGAGTGAGTGATGTCCCACAGCCGGTAGTCAGATGCCTCACGGACTAGGGAATGCAGGAAATAGGAAAATAAACAGAAGCAGAAGCAAATTCTGCTTGTAAAATTAAACAGAAAGGCAAACAGCTAGACTTCACCAATCTCCTTAAAATTCCAGAACATTTGACTGTAACCTTTGGCTTGGTGACTTTCAACCATTTACTTAAAGACATGCTCTAAGGAACAAGATATGGTTTACTTGTTCTTTTAAAATTTAAAGTCCATCATATCTACAGCATCACTTGAATTCAAGCATGATCACTAAAATACCTACTATAAATGTGATGGTAACTACTTAGCATTAATTAGGAAGTAGTGAAAATGTGGTACAGTCTTGAAATGAATAAAATTTCCAGATATTGAATGAGATTTTCTGAATGACCAGAGTCTGGGAAACAGGAAAAAGCAACAGTCTGGCTACATGTAAATGAAGAGAAGAACTAATTTTTTCACTTGAAGACACTCAGATGTTACTCTTAGGATGATGCTTATGCTGATAATTATTATTATTATTGTTGTTTTTGTTTTCATTTGGTGGCTGATACTTACCCATTGATGGATGAGTCCACTTCATGCATCAGGGGCACTGACAGGATTAGAGTATTATCATGCAGACATTCAGTGCGTTCTAGGTTTCCACTATGCCAGAAAGGAAAAATAAACATACTGCAAATCGACAGTCTTTGCAATATTTCATAGTTTCATAGTTACCACCTCTCTGCCTTGTACTCTAAGCCTCTCTGTTTGAGTGATATCAGCTCCTTAAGAACATTCACCCAGCCTTGGAGGGGGCACACACAAAAAGCATGAGTTTTGTGGCTGTGACATGAACAGGCTCATAACAAAAAAATGTATATTGGAACAAGGCATGAATTAAAATGTCTGTGGGAAACTACAGCAACCATCATACACAGTGGACAGAAACAAGAACATTGAGACTTCCATGCAAAGGTTCATTTTCTCCCAGTCTGACTGTATGTCAGTTTGTGAGGGATATACACACGTCACAGAGGGTCTTGACTCACTAAATGAAAAAATGTTTTCAATGTACCTACACGGTACTGTAGCACCAATTTGCCGTCACTGCAAGCACTTTTTCAGGCAAGACCCTTGTAATGAACTGGCCATAACTTCTCAGCAATTCCACTCTCTCTTTCCCCCCTGTTCCTGTACTTAAGATGCTGAAATGAAAGCATTTCTACTTTACATTGTCAAAGGAAGTTGCCTCAGCCAGTCAAAACCAAAAAGAAGAAAGAGAAAAGTGAGCAATTATCTCTCATTTGAGTCAGTTTGTTTCAGTGTGAATACTTTATGTATGAAGGCTGGGGAAGGTTCCTGTAATGCATGCCTCTAGCATGCAAACCTGCAACTATTTTAATTCTGATGATCAGTCTGCTTGTTGGGTGACAGCTCAGTACAACAGTTTGAAAGATATGTTACATGTATTTCCAATTTCTTCAGCAGTGACACTGGAATCACTTTGCTTTGCAGTTCACTGGATTTACTCACAAATCAAACTGGCAAAACAAAAGATATGATCATATTCTTTGAGGACAGTATCACTGAGGCAACAGCAAGCAGTAACATCCCAAGTGATACCATGCAGATTATGAGTTGCTCAGATTACAAAAATAGAGCCTGCTGGCTACATACATGCTTAGATACAACTCAGCTTTCTGAGACATTGCCTATGTCTGCTGATAAAGTTATAATCCAGATAGAAAGTCCCACAAAATTTCACTCCTGGGAAAGAACCCCACTTAATAAAAGCTTTTCCTCTGAATGGACTCACAGTAGAGTCCAAAATGGAAACATTTCTCATCCATCATAAATACTGAGATACCATCGTGGCAAACAGAATAAGCAAGTAGAATTCTATACAGGGTTCATGGATATGCTCTTATCTGTTTCAAATGGAGTAAAGGTACAGTCAAAAAAGGAGAACACAAGTTAGTGAATCTAGCTCTAAAAAAACAGTTCACACCTGGAAGCTAAGAAGAAGGTTTGTTGTTTTTTTAAAAACAACCAAATACTGTAAGAGTAATATAATGTAATGTTTATTTCTTTCTCCAATTGTTCCAATATTGAACCAAGTCTCTTGTCACAGATTCTACTGCCAAATTTGCAGCTACACAGGACAGGCTCAAGTAGACACTTGAAGGGTAACACTTGCTTTCCCATGACAACATGACATAGCTTCCCTGTCCAGCTATTTCTGCCAGACTAGCTCCAGTTCTGTATGGAAACAATGTCTTCACCTATTGCAGTCTGACTGCAGTACAGGTACTTTCTCTCAATTTATTTATCATTGACTTTACCTCAGGGCTTCCTACAACTCCTGTGGTAAAAAGATTTTGTTACTCTCATTTGACAGTGAAGGAATTGAACAATTTGCCTAAAGTTACAAAGAAAATGAGGGTAATCAGCACTGAGATCTGCACTACTCTTTGGAGTTTCAGCTAAATCCTTCAAAACTTAACTATCCTCTCTCAACCTTCCACAATGAGAAACTTTCTCGTAACACCTCTAAGCATTCACTCAATGTGTCACAATTACTGTTTATTTCCTTGCTCATCTAAAGGCACAGACTAAAATTCTCACTAGTAGGGTATATAAATATAAGAAGTAAGGTTACAGAGGGAAGTCCTGTGCCATACAAGGTTGGAAGACAGTGGCTGGGCAAATTTAAAGCACTGCTGACCCATCTTTGCACCTGGCAGATACTTATGTCTCTGACTGAGAAGCATCACAGGGTCATCTGAACATGATGAACTTCTGATGGAGAATAAAACTTCGCTAACATGCAAGACATGGTGACATGTCTCACTTTCAGTGTCTCATACCAGTCCTACGTGCTGCAGGATCTTGTTCCCACCTACAGCTGTTACTGCAGGGGAGGACTATGCCTTATGAGAGCAATCACTCAGCAGCTGCTACTTCTTATCTCTCATCTCTATCTTTTTGTAGAGGTGTGCTTCCATTTGGGAGGAGAATTCAGGCTGAAGATCCTGATTTGGGTACGTAAGGATATGAAGTTGACTCATTTACACAGTAAGTGGGAGGAGGAACTAGTCAAATACCCAACACATCAAAGCAGCAACTCATGGCCAATGTTAATGCAGCTGTGCATTGGTTCCCATATAGACATTGACAGTTCTTGTGACTGAATCATCCGTGCACTCTGCTTCTTGTCTTAGAAGGCACAGAGCATGTATCACGCCTTTTATCCTGCCCATGACAAAATGCCTATGCATGCATACTTGGCAACACTCTACTTCAGTGCATACTTCAAATGCCCTTTGGGCACCCTATCCATGTGTTTTCCACAGTCTGTCACAGCTCACAGAATATCCAGAGTGGGGGAAAATAGAGACATGATTTTAGAGCCTAATAGTGGGATCCTTGACCATCTGATTAGCATTTATCTTTTTTGGTTTGCATCCCAGCATGTTTATTTCATTCAAATGCTGAAACAAATGGATCTATCTCATGTTGATCATCAACAGCAGGTGAGCTGAGCTTGATACATGGCCCAAAGAGATGGCCGATGAAACACAAGAGCTTTCAACTGAGCGAATATAGAATGATCCTTCAGAATCGCAACTGCCTGGCAAAGAAAACCTATGTATGATCCTACCTCATTTTTCAGGAAGCTTCAATACATAGTTCATCTGCATCACCAAAATACATGCACTTAGCCCCAGTAATTTAACCTAATTTACTACACACATACATATCTACAGCTAATATGTAATTGTCAAGCACACGTACTGCACATTTCATATAACACAGAATATACAAGTCATCTAGATGTATAAGGGTCCCCTTACCTTTGGGCAGTGATAAGGAAGGTAAGTGTTTCTTCCTGCCCGGTCAAGTGGCTTGTGTCAAAGATCACACTGAACTCATACTGTGCAAAAAAAAAAAGCAGTATTTAGAGACACTGCATATTGTTTCAAAATGTATTTATTCTGAAGCCTTATTTCTATTTTACTGGCCTAACTGTACAAAAGTAACATATTTTGATGTAAGAACGCTTCCTCTACTGCAAATTAGCTTTTAAGTCTTAGTTATTTGTGTTTCATTTAAAATACTATAGGGCTTGGGTTTTCCTTCATTAAGAGAAGGCCTTTACTAGAATTGCCATTCAAAGATATTTTTTAAGGAGATCATCTGCCTAGGAATGAATATTCCAGTAGAGGAGGAACACTACCTGAAACTATCTCAGCACCACTCTAGGCCATGTCACAGGCCTGCACTTGGAGACTGGGAGCAAGTGGCACAAACTAAAGCAGCATTCAGGATACCCATCACAATGGGTGAAAACAGGTGTTAATTTTGAAATAAGAATTTTACTTTGATGAATAACTTCTCCATGTGATATTTCTGCCTAACTCCAAAACAGAATCCAAACTGTCCAGATTCATTGTCATTTCAATGGCTTACATTCTTACATTCTAGCTAATATTTTGCTACTGCATGTATTTTCTCAATTCCATTTAAAATATTTTTACTTTTTTAAAATAGCACAAAAGAGTCAATTAAAACAACAGAAAACAGAAATTTTTATGTTGGATCAAAGGATACACCAATTCAAATGGAAAGGATTTGCTTTTGAAATTGAAACTTTCTGAAAAATTTCAGACTTTTTTCAGTTAAGTTATCCTCATTATATACTTATATATGTATATATCCTTAAGTTATTCCTCATTTTCTCACTTTTCTGGGTTGATCATTTATATAGATCATTTTAGCGGCAGAAAGAACCCAGCTGGATTTTTAAACAGTGAGAGAGTGTATCTTCTCTTAAAGAACAAAACCCTCTTTCAAAAAATCTACCAGAAGACCATAAGATGAAAAAGCCATTAGTGCATTTCCATTGTCATTTATATAAATCCAGCTGCACTTTAATGTGAAATAAGACAAAAAAACTCACGGAGGCAACATAAGTAAGACAGAGAGTCCTTTTATAATTTTCTGCAGATGAAATATAGAAGTTTTTAAAGCTGCAACTCCTGCACCATTTTTCAAAGCCATTTCATTGCAGTGCCCAGGACACTGTCTTGGGCTCTGTCTGGTGGGAAAGAAGCTAGCTAGTCTCTGTAACTTTCCAGCCACTCCTTGGAGACAGAGGTAAATGAACCATTAATCTGCAAATGCAAATATCACAACGTTACCCTAGATTTGGATCTCATGAAAGGAAATCCCACACTGCACTTGAGGAAATCTGACTCCAGTAACTCACAAGCAATGCCCAGTTCCTCCTGCAACAAAATAAAAAAGACCGTAAGTTTACAGATTTGGGGAGAAAAAGAAGATTGCTAAGAAACAGCAACATGATGAAGTACTATAGAAAATTAAGTATTTCCCATCATAGCGCTGTTGTACTTCCTTATTCCACATTAGCCAGACCAGCATTGGGAAGAAGACAGAACCTTGCTTTAAGAGATAGATCATGAGGAAATACTGCATGACTAAACACATTAGAGTCAGGGCATCAGCCTTAATTCTTGGTTAACTCAGTTCTTCCCTCTGTTTATTAAAAGAAAGCTTTCAAATGATCCAGAATACAGGTTTTCTAAGGTATTTTGTCTGGGTACCTGTACTAGAATGAGAGAACAGTATTGGGAGCCAGTGATCAAACCATGTCATACACAGATGCAGAAGAAAAAGTTAATCTGGTTCTTGTGACATTCAATGCCCTGATCTCTTGCTCTGGTCCACAAGATGAGTCATGCTGGTATGTCTGCTAACATTCTTTAGTGAGACAGTGGTGGCATAGATAAAGTAGAAGAATGAGCATCTCCTCATACTAACTGTTGACTATGGACAGTCAATAATTCAAATGTAAAAGGTTAGAGTAGCCCTATCCTGCTTTACTGGTGGCTCCACTACAACAGAAATTCTTCTGGTGAATGGAGAGTTTCATTGCTCCATAAAAAAGTGCCTAGCTTTGGATGAGCACATTCTCGTTACAAGATTATCAGTGAGCAGTTTAATACTCTGTCACTGTGGGCAAGTTTATCTCACTAAACTTTAGGAGTGTGATTCAGCTCTGGAATCTGATATATGCTTTTAAGAGCCTACACAGCAAGTGACTGCTATGTGATTTATATATCACTGCTCCCATGGTAATAAAAGGATGTAGAGAACAGTTCAGCAGACCAAATGCAGGTGTTTAATTTAGAATGGTTTGGATACCTTTCTAGGCCCTACTGTTGATTAGACTATCACCTGAACTATAGTGCTTATGGAATGTGCTATAATACAAATGCCTAAATTTTAGATATCTCAATCTATAAATAATTTTGTTCCAGACATGCAGCTGTGTTGCCCTGATTTTTCAGCCTTCTCTTCTGTTTCACAGTTTCATGTTTTGGGTTCTTTCTCACGCTCTGGTCTGTAAACACAGCCAATGTTATTGTAGTTTCCAAGGAAAGTTTTTCATTCCTGTTCTTAGAGATATGGAGAGCTGATGGACAGTTGTCTTGACCAATGGGATGGGGAGAGGTGTCAACCTTCTCCCCCAATCCCTGGCCTTTGTAGAGATACGAGATATTGGAGTCAGACTTTGAAATAAAGTTAGTTTTAGTTCATGCCTTCTGATCAAAGTGTGAGTGTGTGTTTGTGTGTGTGTGATGAACTGCGTCACAGCTGAGAATCTCTTTGCTACAGAACATATGATTTATTTGACCTATTTTCAGTATTTATAGCATTTTGCAGAGCTCATGCTCATGGTACATTTCCTGAGTTACTTCAAATATGCACTTAAAAGTTACATTCTCAGCTGGAATAAGCATGAGTGGAAGGAGCTTCCTGAACCATGCAATTGGGTTATAGGCATCTCCAGAAAATGCCTCTCTGCCTTTCACATTCTGACCTGAGCACAACATCAATGCTCGACAGATATTTAGCTTCAAAATCATTGTTCAAATCAGGACACATATTTCTAGTAAATGATAGATCAAATACTATCTTCCTTACCTGACTTAGTATTTCACTGGTTTCATGAGAAGCAAAAATTTAAGAAGAAAATCAGTGCACACCTGGAGATGCCTAATGGAGTGACATTATTGCAATACTACTAATATGCCAGAGGACTGGCCTTCCCATTCAGATTCTCTATGGATTTGCTTCCTTGCAATCTTTAGTAGGCTTCCATTTCTGGAAATACGAAAGATGGCACTGGTTAGCAAATCAAATATGTAGCTTCAGTAGTACAGAGCTACCATTCACATATGTGTTAGATTTTCTCCTCTAAATGAACACAAAATAGAAAAACAAGTGCTTCATGGGCAAAGCATCCCTTTCACTAGCCTTTTTCTCTCAGGAATCTGGAGGGTTCTCCAGTTTTATGAGTGATCGAGAGAACACGAAGTCTGAGCAGCTGCATAACCGAACGAAAAATTTCACAGGTGTTTCCTCTGAAAACATTTTTGGTTCCAGGTCGTTCAAATGTTCCTTGCTAGCTGGGGCAAACTGTGAACTCTTTTCCATCAATGTTTAGCCTGTGTTCTTTTAAGAGGGATTTCTAATTACATAGCTGTCCAGTATGGGGACAATGGCCAGACAGACCCAAGAGACTTATCCATATGAAGGCCATATCCCTTCAGAGATGTCAAAGACCAGGATAATTGAGAGAACCTTCATATTGATAACAGAAGAAGAGCACTCCTTCTTCATTTTGCACATAAATGCCTTTGCAGACCAGACACCTGGCAGGCAGATGCCCATGGTTTTATTGCCTGTAAAAGGAAATGACAAGATAACGTTGAATTCACTGGTTTTGCTATTGTTGCTTGGAAAAGTTTAACGTATGCAGGAAGATTGATTTAAATTACTTTCTGGCTTCATTAGCATACTGTCCAGTTTAATGATTAATATTAATACAACATTACTGAAGTTCAGAGTGGACAGTATGAAAAGATTATTCCCTGAGAGCGTGGTCGATCACAGCAAGAGACTCGCCAGGAAGGTGGCCAGGGCACCAAACCTCTCAGAGCTCAGAAACTATCTGGACAGTGCTCTAGGTTATGCGGTTCAGTTAGGGAGTCCTATGAGGAGCAGGGAGTTGGATTTAGTGATCCTTATGGGTCCATTCCAACTTGAGTGATTCCAGTAATGGTGCACAATAGAACTTTTCAATGCTAGGAAACAGTAGAAATAAGTTTGGCTGCATCATACTGGTTCAGCCTCCCACAAATTTATGAATTAAAGGCTACCCAGAAACTTTTCCCATGTACTCCTTGGCTTGCTCTGTTATTAGGATGGAGAAGCTCAGCTAACGAGTAAATATTTTGGTTTTCCTTCACTGCTCACTGTTTAGCCTCAGGCTTCAATTTCAGTGTGCTGTTCTGGAGGGAGAGAAAACTGTTTCTTTATGTGGTTTCCTATGGTGGTCAGCTCTCTAAACTCATTTTTCACACTGCTCCAGGAGGCTGAAGGGTTGGGACTGTCTTATCTTACAAATAGGGAACAGCAGTGTAACTCAGGGCTTACAGAATTGCAGATACCACTTCTTGCTGATGTTAGGTCATGCTTTTAGTGAGCAATGCCTCTCTATGACTATACAACCCATTTGAAAAACTTAGTTTACTGCATGAGCTTCATAGCAGTTCCTAGTTTGCATAGAAAACATAGCCAAAAGGGTTGGCTGTTTCTCTTCCAACAAGGCAGTGTGAAGCTTTATCTGGAAAAATTTCTTTCTGAAACATTTTAGAGTGTTACATACTCTTAGTTAAACAGTCAGATAATTAGTCAAGTAACTGTATTATTACTTCATTGCCAACGTTGACCTGTTTATGAGAAATATGAAGCTCAGGCTGGCTCACAGTCTGTTTCTCAAAATTCTTTATCACAGAAAAAAAAAAGGTTTCTCATCATTATAACACAACCAATGAAACAGTCAAGTTCAAGATATTGCAACTTCCTCAGCCTCATCTTGACTTATCATTTTCAAATCAGACCCCATTTGGGTTTTTTTCCCAAGTGAGTCTTGGATAGCTTGTATGGGATGTCTTTCTGACTAGCCAGTGCAACTTAACCATTCTCTCCCTTATTTGTGTCCAACCAAAACCCTCCAATCTTCCTGAGCCTGATCTGGCAGTTCATCTAATTACGTTCATTTTTTATTTTTCCCACCCTAAGCATCATTCATTTCTTCCCCAAAGGTAGAACAACTCCTCTGAACTGATGTTGGCTGTGGTGCCAATCCAGAGTCACTAATCCACTTCTTCAACTTTCTCCTCACTCATCTCCACCCGTGACTGGTTGCAAGCTCCTTGCCTAAAACATCTCCTTAAGTAATCTTCCCCAGCCCATTAACTGCCGTTCAACACTGGTACTCCAGTGCCAGGCTTTTATCTCTCTGACAACTCTTCTACCATATTATGATTATCAGCAAAAGCAAACATTCATAAAAGTACAGGTCATTTGTGCTATTTTGCATCCACCAGTGTTCTCACAGAGAAGGTGTGAATTCAACTATTCTAGCACTCATTTATGACCTGCTAGCTCTTTGCTTTTCTAAGCACACAACCTACAAGTAGATACTTCATCTGCAGTGTCAACAAGGAGATGCAACAGAACAATACTAAACTTGCAAAAAGAATATGCTAGATGTGGCTCTCAATAGAAAGATACATTAATTTCTGAACTTAAGGTAATTTCTGTATTGTGCTGAATAGTGTTGACGATCTGTGCCAGAGTTCACATCATATTTTTAAAAGCTCTTCTGATTACCTGTTACTTTTAAACTTTTGATTAAAACCACCTATGAAAGGCATTGAAACTTCATTGAGGAATTATTAAAATAATCTGTATATTTTTAAAAAGGAAAAAACCTCAGGTTGCTAGAAGATACCTTTGCCAGCAGTTTATAGTTCTCTTTCCTTAGCTGTACTCGAATTAAAGGTCTTTTTTTATTGTTGTTGTTGAAACTGAAAAAAATTCTCCTTGCAAATCTTGGCTACTAGAGCATACATTCCAGAACTGATGAGAAAATGTCTTGATAGTATGTTGGCAGAACACTCCTGTTTTGAAGATGCTGAAAATTTACTTAACTTGTTAGGATTTTTTCTTGTGACGCTGCTTGTTTTCCAAAGGATACAAAAGTAGAATGACAAGAGTGAGTTCCAAGGAACCCTGCATCTGTTGTCAGAGCACAAACTCTTGTTTCCGCTTTCCTTGCTGTTATTAGTTTTCTTATTCTATGATGCCTGTCTGTGAACCAATGCTCTTAACATCACTGAGGATCATGAACACTGTCCTCATCCAAGAAGTCTTAAAACAAATATCCTGAGAAAATATCACAAGGGGGGGGGCTACTTGCACTGTCCACCTAACATTATGCTATGTCTCAAAAGTTAGGTACTATGCATATACCTACTATATCCTCTCTGGCATACAGACATTATAACTATCCCCACTAGCTATTTGGAAATTCTCTGACCTGCACCAAAGGTAGGGGCTTATATTGGGCACTGGGAAAATTTGCTACATTTGTACAGTTCTTTATTCTCATCATGAACCCTGACTAACAGGTATACTTATTCCTCAGCAATTTCAATGTGAACTTATTGTTAGAAGGGATACTTTCCCAAATGAGAGTTTAGATGAACATCTGGATGTTTTGTTCCATATAACAGAACAGTTATATAGACTTGACCTGCATTTTAAGAATTTCTTACTTTTTGGAGATACCACAAAATGTATGTCTGTTCACAGCTGGTAATATACTTCTTATACACATGGCTTGCAAAGCTGGGTAGAACAAACATGTCAGGAACCTAAAATAAAGACTCATCTCTTTGATGATGTTTGAAATGGCTCCTTCAAATCACTCTTCACTATCTTGGCCTAAGCCCTTCACAGTTGTGTTATCAACAACTCATGGTTTTCTCTAGGGTTTGGAAAGCAAAATTTTTATTTTGCTCCTACGAATCTCTCCCTGCCTTGCAGTTCTCTAAATGCCTTCACTGAGGCTTCAAGGATATAAAGATGTACCAATTAATTTAACAGCCACCTCCTGAACATACTAATGTACTTTCTTTCCACAGCAACTGAGGTACAAAAGAATATGGGTCACAGTTACCCACATATGCAGTGCAATGCCTGAGCTCATAAAAGGCTAGGGATTTTTTTCAAATAAAAAGTCTGGCTCTGACTGAGTTTCCTTATGACTGACAGCAAGCACAGCTCAGAGTCATTTAATCTTGGAGGCCTCCTCGTGTACATGCAGCTTAGTTGTTCTAACACAAAATTCCACAGATACCACACTTTCCTCTAAAATAGTGCTTCGTAGGATATTTTAAAACTGCAAGAACACAAAAAGGATTAGTGGTGTCGCCCTGATTTTTTCAGCCTTCTCTTCTGTTTCACAGTTTGATAGTTTGAGTTCTTTCTTACGCTCTAATCCACAAACACCGGCAAATGTTTACCATAACTTCAAGGTAGTTTTCATTCCTGTTCTTAGAGATATGAACAGCTAATAGACAATTGTCTTAACCAATGGGATGGGGAGAGGTGTCAACCTTCTCCCCCAATCCCTGACCTTTGTAAAAATACTATATAATAGAGTCAGATCTTTTATTAAAGTTCGTTCATGACTTCTGATCAAAGTGTGAGTGTGTGTTTATGTGTGTGTGACAAACAGCATCATTAGTGGTATTACTGACTGGGAACTGACTGGCTGTCATGGTCTAACATAGCTTGGTTTTAGTTAAAGAGAAAATCTATGAGTTACAGAAGTGATTCTCTGAAAGGACTGTTTCCTCTGGACCTAACAGAACCAATCAGCTGGCTACGTTTGAATATTGTTAAACCACTAAGAAAGCTGGACATGCCTCTCTGAAGACATATGTAAAAATGAACAAACCCTGGGAAGCTCTCTCTTGCTTCTGGACTTTGGACAGGTAACTGGATGCTGGCCGGACCAGGCCCCCCTCTGCCATGTGGCCTGTGCAGCCTGGCTGGGCTGGGCTCCCTTTGCCACTCAGCTGAGATTCTGCTGCCACCGAATTCCAACCATGGCCGGTCAGCCAGGCCGGTTATGCTTGGCTTCGGGTGGAGCTGAGTGGTACTCCACTGCAGCCATGAGCTGCTGAGCCGTTCTGCTGACACCATGGAAAGACCATGCAGCTGAGAACAGAGATGGCTCTGCGGCCCACGCAGAGAGCAGCCCACAGCTGGAGTTGAGCGCAGCCATGCAGCCAGAGCAGCCACCACCAGCAGGGGCTGGAGGACAGCCATGCAGCCAGGGCAGCCACTGCCATTCTGGCCCAGCTCCCTGAGATTCTGGCCCCCCCCACAGTGCAGCCTGAAATACTTCACCTCAACAGCTCTGGCCGCCACCTGGCAGAGATCACATGGCCATCTGCAGGCCCGGGCAAGATATTAACTCTTCGAGTGCACAGATTAAACTTGCAGACATCAATCCTCTTTTGAGTGAAAGAAAAGGGAAGAGTGAAGACACACAGAGAAACAATATAGAGACATCAGGGTCAGTAATAAAGGAGTCAAATCCAGATGGGAGGAGAATGAGGAGATGCCTTAGTCTTGGGCTGAAATTCTCTTGAAAGGCTATGGTGAAGATAGGATTGATACACGAGACTCTTTTCCCTGCAACTCATGGAATGTATTGGGGGGATGTAGCATTCTAACCACAGCCATGAACAAAGGCACCAGTGATGAAGCAAGCATATGTTGAAGTAACTGTGATCCAATGAGAAGTTTGAGAAAGAAATGAGAGAGATGAGAAACCTTGCCCCAGGAACAGAGGAAGAAAACCTGTTACACAGAGATAGATGAGGAGAACTTTTGCTTTTATGCTAAAACAGCTCATCCTTAAAATTGTACCCCATAAGTTGATGTGGCCCTTGAAAGCTGCAAGGCATGGGAGGAACGTTCACACTGCAGACAGATTTACCTTCATTCGCTGTGACCTTGAAGCCATGAGAGAATTGTTTCTTGAGGAGAAGTCTCCATGGCATGGCAAGAGAGACTCCTCTCCCTAAGAGAACTGAAGAAAGACTGTTCTAGAGGTGGGAAACTGACTGAAAGTACCAGGCTTTGTCTCTTTATGTTGCCAGTGGGAAAGAAAGGGGG